>DWQW01008266.1:0-14137 GCA_018249695.1 Heliconius erato demophoon
TCTCGCATACATGATCCAGGAGCCACGTTGTACCGCTTTCATCAACAGGCATATTGGCGATGAACTTCTTAGTGCGTTTGATAAGATGAATCTGTGTGAAATCTACTACACGTCCGCGAACATCAATGTAACTCTATAAAGCAGATTGTATTTATTGTAATAATGTGTTCTTGGTACTGGGATTAAACGATTTGTTATAGTTTCATTCTATTTGTGTTTAAATTGTTATCATTAATTTAATTTGATGTCAAGTACAAGTTTATATTAATTAAATACTTATTAAGAAAACATAAAAATTTGAACGTAGCGACATTTGAACCTGCGCCTCTTTGGAGACCGTCCAAGCGTTCTGACTAACAAAGCCATACGTTCTAAACGTAGTAGGGTAGACAATTTACTTCTCCTTTTACGCCGAATTCTTGAGGTATTGAGTGAAAGGCGGAAATCAACGCCTATTGCACCGTGCACGACTACAGCGCCACCCAGCGTACGCAAATTTGTGAGCTCTCACGCTTTGACATATGATGGCGGGATTGTTTGAAAATATTCGTAAAATACTTTCAAATTCATTTATATTACTTAATTACTGTGATTTGGGTGGAAAAAGTGTCGATAAGTCATTTCTGGTTATTCAAATTGAGAGAGAAAATTGTGTTTTATTTTGGTTATATCAGAATTTGTTTACTACTTTTTTAGTTGTCATTTTACTGAATAACAAGGAAACAAAGCAAAGTAGTAGCAAGTAGTTAGCATAGTAGTTATTTAGATTTGATATTATTACAATAATTTATTTTCTAAATAAATAATTATTATAATATCAAAATGTGAACGAAACGAAATGTGATTTAAGAAAAAAAGTCATTAAAATAAAAAAAAGCTATTAATACTGTATTTGTGATTGCTTGCTAATGTTTTTAATAATAATTGGAAATTGTTGAATGTTACACCTGCAATATCTATAAGTTGCTCATCATTACAGATAGATGAAAACTCAGTAAAATATTTTTTTTGTTGAAGTCGCCACATCTGTGTAGGTACGTTTTTTTAGGGGTATTACATATTGTGTTCTTCATTTTATTGTAATTTTTTATATGAATAGTTGAGTTGTCTATTTCTATTTGTATTTCTGTATCACATACTTCGCTATAAATATATCTATTACATGTAAATGCATTTGTTACATTGTAGAACCACTGCAACTGCTGTGACTCATTTTTCATAACTTAGTAAAACGATAAGTCGAACAGATTGCTTTGACATTAATAAGCGACAAAGCCTACATTTTTTCTACTTTTGGCCACCATGAGCGCTGCGAGCGTTTATAATACCGTCACCTAGTACAACGCACCCTGCCAATAAAATCGCAATTATTTAAATAATCACTTATACTTATGGTTAAGTATCAGTAAATTTGAGTCTGCTTTCAAATGTTTTTATTTACAATAACCATGCAATCAAAACAAAATGTATTAAATACACATTTAATTTTTATTTCATATGTTGTATTATGGTGTATACGTTTCTTAAAAAAATATTAATAACATAAACGAACGAACGGACGGAAGAACCTATTCAAAATATTTCTTTAAATATTAAGTCATTATCATTGTGTTAAATAATTACGAATTAAGCTAGACTGTTACGAAGGCAATCTTCACCAACAATTCAATTTAGTTTACTTTGTAGTTAGTACTATGAACAATTGTAATTTAAAAATACGTAAATTTATCAACAGTCAAATAAATAAGACGTTTCTAAAATCATTCTTTTGGACTTACAATTGAACTGTAACCATTCGAACATTGTCAGAAAAATACTACTATGTTTATGTTAAATTTATTATAAGTATAGATTACACTTACATGACGTAATTAACGTTTAGCAAATAATAACTCAACAATGTTTTATGCGTTATCAACAATCATTATCATATGTAGTCAATAGATATCATTGCGTATGTTTCTCTTTTTTCAAATATAAATATCTTTAAAACTTTAAGTACATTATTTTTTGATAAAGTGTAGCGGTAACCTTTCCAAACTATAAAAATATTTGTAATAATATGCACAGCGCCATCTATTTAAATTTCACCTAACATAAAATTATATTAACCGAAAACGATGTTGTGCTGAAGTATTAAAATGATTAATATTCCTCCCGTCGTAATTAGTGTAAAACTCCACACAATGCTTTCTGCGGAGTTAAACACTAATTACGACGGGAGGAATATTAATCACTCATCAACCTTTCCAAACTATAAAAATATTTTTTTATGCACAGCGCCATCTATTTAAATTTCACCTAACATAAAATCATATTAACCAAAAACGATGTTGTGCTAAAGTATTAAAATTATTAATATTCCTCCCGTTGCAATTAGTATTTAATTCCACAGATCAGGATCTGGCGTTCTTGTTAAAAGTTAGAAATTATTCAAAAATATTTAAAAAGGTATGTATCCAGGCCAGGTCTATGTATATAAGAGCAAAAATTTTGAAATCTAGTAATAAAATTAAAGCTACATGGGATTCTATTACGACTGTAACTGGGAGATCTACAGTTGTCAGTGAATCTATTAAATTAAAAGTAAACAGTGTAATTTTAAATTCAGATTTAGAAGTGGCAAATACTTTCCAAAATTTCTTTTCCGAAATACCTATTGCAGTTACACGTTCACTGCCAACATCTCCTTCGGAAGCAGTATTGTTGAGGACTCTGCGCCTGACATTGCGCGCGGGCATTGCATCGCGCGTCTTTAGAGCGGGGCGCGGCGACGGAGCGACGGCGGGGGGAGCAGGGACGGCCGGAGCGACCGGGCATAGGTCCTCACTTACATTTTAACCTTATTCACTTCAAGTCCCACATAGTCGTTATCATTGTCGGGCTTTTATTTGAATACATATTTATTTATACAGTCCATTCTTTTATTTCTATAATTCAGGAAAGGCAGTATACCCTACCCAAGTAGGCACAGGGCACTGTCCCCAACATTTTGGTCCATTCGAGTCGGATTCATTATTCTTCAAGAAACCCGGAAGCGGAAGGTCTACGAATACCGGGATCACATCGTTCTTCCAGAACACTGGAAGCATATAGTTCGTCGTGCCGTCAACGCATTGCCGAAAGCGTTCTAGTCGCCAAGAAAAAAAGAAGGTCAAGCACGGTCGAATTGAGGTCACGACGAGCACGTGGTTCCTGTATATCACACATCAAGGACACATATGTGAGATCGTTCCATATCCTACTTTCATCCTTCTTATTCTTCTTTAATTTCATTTTCAATTTATCATTTCCATTTTCATCTCATTCATTTTTCGTAGTCTAACATTTTATAATTACGTCATCCTTCACACGTCACTAAGATTATAACACTTTTATAATCGTTAATTGCATAAAATTTTGCAACTTATTTTATTATTTAAGTCACATTAATTTCGCGTGACTATATTTACAGTCGTATTAATTTAATATAGCATTACCATTGTTAAAGTTTGTTTATATTGTTTGGCTAATTTGTAATATTTTACTTACAGGTCGGTACTACGAAAATAAGCGGAAAGTATTTTTACGTTATAAGCATTAAGCGCCTGACTGTTTTTGCCAATAATAGCTATTATCTTTGAACATTTTTGATTGCTTTCTTTTTTCAGTTATTTAATTTGTTGCTATTTATTTTAATTTCAGTAGGTATAGTTGATTAAAGCTTTAATTAAATAAAATAACCATTGCTAACTTTTTGCTTTACTAAATAAATAATATTTACACATAAAATATTAAAAAGGAGTTATGAACAGATAAAACAATTAATTAAAAAACGAGTTGCGCTTAAGGCTTACTAGCTTTCATAGTTATTTAAAATCGCTTTCCAATAGTAATGAACTGCAAACTCAAATCGAATTACAGTTACGTTTAGATAAAATCGAAGGCTTATACGACGATTTCGATGGTTTTCAGAGTGAGCTTGAGGAGTTATCGGACATGCCAGAGGACGAGATCAAGGAGTGCGAGGCTTTCGAGGCGCAGTACTACTCTCTCGTGTCTGCCGGTCGTGCTTTGATCCATAGTTATAGCAAGTTATCACTACCCTCGCATGATACTTCGGTTCCGGTATGCTCCGACAAAAAATTCACACAAAGGTAAGGTTGTTGAACTTCCTAAGATCGATCTACCAGATTTTAATGGTGAGTATCACAATTGGCTTGGCTTTAGGGATACATTTAATTCTTTAATTCATTCTGATTATAGTATCGACAATGTGAATAAATTTCATTACCTTTGGGCATCTCTTAAAGGCAATGCAGCTTAAACCATATCAGGTTTAGATTTTTGCGCAGATAATTATAACTCAGCATGGCAGATGTTATGTGAACGCTATGATAATAAACGTCTATTAGAAAATTGCCACTTAAATTCACTTTTTACTATAGAATCCATACAAAGGGAATCCAGTATAAGTTTGCGTAGTCTAATTGATACAATAAATAAAAAATTAAGAGCACTAGCAAATTTAGGTCAACCAGTTCATTACTGGGATACGTTAATAATTTATATGGTATCTTCTAAATTAGATAAAGTCACAAATAGGGAATGGGAGTTTCATAGGAACAACATCGATGAACCACCCCCCCCCCCTTCCTTTAATTTCTAATAAAGCGGATCTTATAGAAACGTTAGATGCATGAAATACAGATAATTGCAAGCCCCAGTCAAACTTAAATAAATCAAGCTTTGCTAATTCACTAAGTAAGCCAAGATTATGACCCTTTTGTAAAAAGGATCATACATTATATAAATGTGAATCATTTAGAATGTTACCAGTTGAAATAAGAATTGAAAAGGCCAAAACATTTAACGTATGCTTGAATTGTTTGCGCTTTGGTCATTTTGATAATAATTGCAAATTTTCACATTGCAAATACTGTACCAAAAAACATAATACTTTATTACATTCTGATGAGTCTTATTCACAGAACGTAGCTCTTTCAGCTAATGAATTTCCTTCTTATATTTCTAAATCTTCTACTGTTCTACTTTCCACAGCCTTGGTAAAGGTCGTCGATATAAATGGAAAGCCGTACGCTGCTAGAGTCTTGCTTGATAATGGGAGCACCAATAATTTTATAACTCAAGACCTCTGCGGTAAGCTAAAACTTAATCCTATTTCAAACGAAGCAAAGGTGTTTGGTATAAACAATCAGCCTCTCAGTAGTTCACAATCATGCTCTCTTACATTGGAGTCTTATGTTAGTGACTATCGGATAGGTATAGATTGCATAATATTACCTAGCATCACAACTCTTCTTCCTACTACGTATGTAAACGTAAACGATTTGCAAATACCACTCGGTCTTCAGTTAGCCGATCCGTCATTCCATATTCCATCTACAATAGATATTTTAGTAGGTGCAGAAATATTTTGGAGCGTGATTGGAACAAATCGTATCAGCCTAGGACGATATAAACCCTCTCTTTTTGAAACAAAACTAGGTTGCCTTGTTTTTGGTACTATTACAAGCGACAATTATAATAATAAACATAATAATATATGTAAGTTAAGTAATGATGACGATCTTGATTTCACTCGTTTCTGGGAGCTTGATGCTATTTATTTGAAACATAATTTTTCCCCAGAGGAACGTGTACGTGATATAAATCCTTTTGAGACCAGAAACAGTTAAATTTCAAAATTTTATTTTTGTAAAAATTACAACGTATTACTGTATTTATATTTAGGTTTATTAACAACTGTCGTACTAAATGCAAACAAAAAACTGGTAATATACCGATTGCTGAACTCGGTAACGCAGTGGTGGACTATGCTGGACCAATTATGATAGCTTATTGTAAGGGAAGAAGTTGTAAACCTATAAAATCTTACATTTGTGTGTTTATTTGTCTAGCTACAAAGGCTTTACATTTGGAGCTCGTGTGCGACCTTACAAAGGAGATATTTATAGTAGCGTTAAACAGATTCACATCACGTAGAGGTAAACCACGAACTATTTATTCCGATAATGGAACTACATTTGTAGGTACTTTAAATGAGTTAGCTGGACTTCTCAGGAATCTCTCACCGGCAGAAACGACTACACTCCTCACTTTAGAGGTTTGTGGGAGACTGCTGTTAAGTCAGTAAAATATCATTCACGACGTATTTTAAGCCTTACTTTTTTATTATTAGTTCAAGTAGAAGCAATTTTAAATTTCCGTCCTCTCACTCCTTTATCTAACGATCCGTCCGACTTATATCCGTTGACTCCTGCACATCTCCTTATTGGAAGATCTCTAAAGTTTGTACCACAATCCATTGTTAGCGCTGACAGAATCTCTTCTTTGGCTAGATTTAACCGGATTCAATTACTGAAGCAACATTTCTGGCACAGATTTTCTAATGAATACATTACTCTCCTTCAGCAGAAAACTAAATGGATACGGTCATCTGCAACACTTAAAGAAGAGACACTTGTAATTATAAAGGACAAATCTAGTCCACCCATACTGTGGTTGCTTGGGCAAATCATTCGAATATTGCCTGGGAAGGATGGAGTCACTAGAGCTGCAGATATTCGAACCAAGAAGGGCGTGATCAGGCGTGCCTTCAATACCATATGTCCCCTGCTGACATCAAATCTTGAATATATCTCTTTAACGCGGGGAGTATGTTGAGGACTCTGCGCCTGACATTGCGCGCGGGCATTGCATGGCGCGTCTTTAGAGCGGGGCGCGGCGACGGAGCGACGGCGGGGGGAGCAGGGACGGCCGAAGCGACCGGGCATAGGTCCTCACTTACATTTTAACCTTATTCACTTCAAGTCCCACACAGTCGTTATCATTGTCTGGGCTTTTATTTTAATACATATTTATTTATACAGTCCATTCTTTTATTTCTATAATTCAGGAAAGACAGTATACCCTACCCAAGTAGGCACAGGGCACTGTCCCCAACAGTATTAATACTAAAAAAAATATTTGTAAAAACAAAAACCCCGACTGCATCAAACTAAAAAGAAAATAAAGGAGCCCAATAGTTTATTAGGATTACCAGTCGGGCCCTCTTTAAATTATGCGAGGTTCCTGGTAAAGATTTTATTGATTAAAGAATTACTATTATTATATTACTTATAAGTAATTCTTACTTATAGTAAATTACTTACAGAACTTTACACTGACGCTAGTTCAATAGGATATGGAGCAGTTTTAGTGCAAAAAGTAGATAATGTAAAATCAGTCGTAGCTTACTTTAGTAAAAGAAAATCTGCTACAGAATCTAGATATTGTTCGTATGACCTAGAAACTTTAGCTATTTATAACGCATTAAAACAATTTAAAGTATACCTTTTGGGTACCAAATTTAAAATTTTTACCGATTGCAATGCTATTAAAGCTACATTTAATAAAAAAGATTTATCTTCTCGTGTAGCCCGTTGGTGGACCTTTATGCAAGATTTTGAATTCGATATTGGGCACGTCGATTTCTTTAGTCGAAATCCTGTTGGGAGTTCTGTTTCTGTTAATCTTGCTAAAATTACCCATCAAAATACCTCAAGTAATGTTTCTAACTTTAAAAATTCTCTATGCTCTCCAGAAACTACTGAATTCTTAAATGTTAATTTTATTAATGAATCACCATCTTGGTTAGAAATTGCTCAACAAAATGATCCAGAAACTCAACATTTAATTAGTCAAGCTATAGCTGGTGACCTTGATGAAAACCGTTATCTTTTAGAGAACCATTTATTGTTTTACAAAAGTAAATCTGGGGAGCCAAAACTGTATGTACCAAAAGGATCTAGATTTAGTCTTTTGCAACTTTATCATGACAACAATTGTCATGTAGGATTTGAGAAGGTTTTACATAAGCTTCGTGAACATTTCTGGTTTCCGAAAATGATTCCATTTGTTAAGAAATATCTAAGACACTGTTTAATTTGTGTAGAACGAAAGGGCCACTCTGGCCCAAAGCAAGGTTACTTACATCCAATTGAAAAAGTCTCTATTCCCTTTCACACGATTCATTTAGATTGTACGGGTCCATTCGTACAAACAAATGATGATTATAAATATGTTTTGTTACTCTTAGATGCTTTCACTAAGTTTTGTGTGTTAAAACCACTTAAAATGCTCGGTGCCCTAGAATTAGATCATTGTTTACGGAATTACAAGTTGTGCATCATATGATATCAACTGGTACCCCAAGAGGAAATGGTCAGGTGGAGCGATACGTTGCTACACTTATCAATATGTTGAATAGTACCTGTAATGGTTCGTCAGACTGGCCAAGCGGGTTGTGGAAGGTCCAACAGTCTATTAATACCACTGTCCAAAAATCAACTGGGTTTTCTCCGTTTCGCTTACTTAAGGGTGTAAATGCCAACATACGTTGTTACAAGCTCGTTTAAATGATGTTAGTGTTCCAGGGTCCAGTATTGATTTTCTTAAATCGATCGGGGATTTAATCGGCTCTTGCCGATCGCGAGTTAGCTACCAGGCGTTTACAAGTAAAAGCCGAAAAGTTTAAAAATCGATTTGACAGAGTAAGGCGAGATAATGTGTCTTTCGAGGTAGGCAATTTAGTTTATATAAATCAAGATCACAGACGTCGTGATAAACTAAGTTGCAAATTTAAGGGACCATATAAAATTATAGATCTCTTACCAAACGATAGGTACTCTCTTCAAGGCCGAGGGCATTTACGAAATATTGTTGTTGCTAAAGATAAATTAAGATTGTGGCATGGAGAATGGGTGGATGACATAGAATGAATTTAAACTCGTTAGGTAATATATGTAATACTTTAATTTATGATGAATATAATTGTTTAAGTGTTAGTTTACTTTTATTAATGTTGTTTATTATAATATTTGTAATCTATTATGAATATAATTGGTTAAGTGTTACATTCTTTTTATTAATGTTGTTCCTTATGATATTTGTTCATCTAATGTGAAAGATGGACACGAGGATACTGCTAGATTTTCCATCTAATGTGAAAGGTGGGGAGACAGCAGGAGTGTTTTGTTAACTTGTCTACCTAATGTGAGAGGTGAGATAGTATGAAAAGAGGATCGCTAACATGTTCATCTAATGTGAGAGATAGAACAGTTGCGAGTTATGTTCGTTGACCGGTCTACCTAATGTGAGGGGTCTGACGGTAGCGATTAATGTTTAAGATTAAGATGTTGGTAGTTTTGATATGTAAAAGCAATAAATAAATATATGTAAAATTATATATGTATAATTATATATGTTTTAATAAAGTTATGCACTTCGGGAGCTAAGTACTGTCAGTATGGCCGTGATAGTATCTTAAAATTATACATTTATTATATAATTTTTAATTATTGTTAAGAATATTAGAATACTAAAATAAAAAATTAGAATTTATTATTAGAATTGTTTTGACTAAATTTATTATGGTGGGGAAATATCTCGGTAGATTATAAAATGGATTACAGTGCTTTGTAAGGACATTCTGTGACGGACTGTCGGACTGAATAGATGTAAGTGATACCTTTTATTGATTCTTGTTTTAAATTATTATTTACTGATTGTTATTTGTGCTTTTATTTATTTTCTTTATTATTTAATTAAGTATAAAATAAATAATGATGTATTTACTAAGTTATTGATTGAAACATAATAAATTAGTTTATGATTTATAAAATTGGGATATCAATATTGTTTTTTTATCCAGTCCTTAAAAAAGTGGATATAAGAATTTTATCAATTTTCACTAATAGATTATTTTATTTATTGCTTCTCTTTACTATATACAATATAAAATTATTAAATACTTAAATATAATCATTTTACTTATAGAATTAAATAAATTCTAACACACGCGAAAAACATAACCCTTCCTTAGCAGTCGGGAAAAAGCATGTAACTAGTTGTAGACAAAATTTTTTGTTTAAGACTGTGTCACCAGAAGAAATTATCAAAACTTTTAAAAGCCTTAATTTAAAGATAACTGGTGACTTCTGGGTCATGTGTTAAAGTTCTTAATACAATTATACCTAATATTGCTCCTTATCTTGCTTTAATTTTTAACAATTGTGTAGAATCCGGTATTTTTTCTGATTTAATGAAATATAGCAAAATAGTGCCGCTTTACAAACGTGGAGATAGATCTATTTAAAGATATTTATTTCTCAACAAAGACTTTACAGTCACTTACATGAGATTTATGTAATTAATATTTACAAATTTAAAATTTAAAAAATCAGTCTTAATACTTGCAAAATGTTCTTCATTCTTGCGTCTTCTTGCTTCACTTAACTTAGTACAAATAAGGTACAAATGTATATAATATTAATTTCTAGTGGGTAGAAATTTTCTTTGAGTATAAAATTGTAGTTACAATGAGTGATTTTATAATATTTTATAGTAACATTTTATTTGTATATTTTTGATGATTTATGAAATTATATTAGGATAATTTAGATTTAATAAATATTAAGAGTATAAAGAGTTAATCACAGTAAGCCATTATTATAAAAATTTATATAGATTTTTTTTTAATAAATATTCCGAATAATTTGTAAGAATATTTTTTTTTTTTTAGCTTCACGCTGTATCCCGCACACAGCAGGGTAGGCAGAGGGAACCTAGTGTTAAGACACTCCGTTCCCCACTTTCTGCCGAATTCTGGAGGCATTGCGTGTTGAGGGGCAGAACTCAACGCCGCGCTTAACCTCGACACCAGAGCGAAGAAATGGAAAATATAAATTTAAGTAAATATTTCATCTCCTCGAGTGGGAATCGAACCCAGAACCAGTCGGTTTTGCAGTCACACCTTCGTGCCGCTGCGCCACGACCGGCCTCAATAAGAATATGTTTACATAATTTAGATTATGCGAGCTTCCATTTCTTATGTCGTAGGGTAATCTATATATATAAAAGGACTTGTGCTGACTGACTGAGGTAAGATGCACGCAGAGCCGTAACCGTTGATGGTAGAAACGTGAAATTTGGGCAGATGAACGCCGACAAAACTCGCTGATGACGCACTCCTGCGCTAACGGCCGCGGTACTGAGGCCGTCATATGTACACGGTCGTTCATTCTTATTTGAAACCGCAGTGCCGCTCGGCACGGTGAGCCCCGGATCGTGCGTAAGAGCTTGTGTATCATTGATGGAAGCCGCGGTGACGGAGGCTACTACGAGTCCCTCATCCTTTTCGTTATGCGTTTGAACGAGTGGGACGGAATGCTCAACGGCGTCGGTGTGCGACAATGACGAGTTAAGGTCGTCTCTGTCAGGTGATTTACTTTTGTTTGAGCGGTCTCCACCTATCGTTGTATTTATTTCTGCAAAGTGCGGTAGGCCGGTAGGCCCGCTATCCATTAAATAACTATTTGTCACACAACTACCGCCACGATTATTATTAACGTAACGGTCATATGCGGTATTAACTGATAATTTTTCAAAACATTGTAGTTCACACTTAATTTCATCAAGACGGTCTATCGTTAAGCATGTTTCTTGCAGTATTTTTATTTCCTTCTGCGTTAAAATGATGTCCTTTAATAATCTAGTTGCATCTAGGTGATCAAAGATCACTGGAGGTAGTTTATGCAATTCCTTAGCAACAAAGATCGGAGTTTCATCGGGGTCAATCTCTTTGAAAAGTGCAATTATATCGTACATGTCCCGATTAGTTCGTCCACTTCTCTTCCGATTAATTTTTCGCTTTGTCGTTTTTATAGATTCAAACAACAAACACTTTGCACATTCTATATCAGTTGAAGAGAAGGATGAGACGCAAACACGAACAATACTTTCTTCATCCATAACGTCCACTTTGTTTTGAATGAATGCTAATATTTCAGATATAACTATATTACAGTTGTTACACTTCACTATATTAGACGACGCCATATTAGCACTCAAGGAGCACAGCGACGTGCTCTCACATCGGAAGCGCGCGCGTCACTGTAGAATGAAATTCACCAATATTTCTAAAATTTAATTATTTTTCTTAACAAATGTGCTCCGCAAGACCTCACTTCGGGCACATTCCACTAAAATATGATGTACATCTTCTACTGTACCACAAGTACTACAATTAGGTGTAAGTGATTTTTTCATTAAGTATTTAAATTTGTTAAGTGGAATGTGCCCGGATCGAAGTCTTAGTGCCATTACAATAACTTCTCTATTTATTTTAATGCATTTTACAATTAGTAAACCAGGGTACACGAGGAGGTCCTTTCTGTATTGTGCTATACCTATACCTTTTACTTTTGAAACCTCACTAAAGTGCTTGGACCAATTATCTAGTATTTCTAGTTTAGATACATTTAAAATTTCTGTAAAATCTGGAACAACATAGGTCTCAGCCCCAGTTGAAATTGCTTCTTTAGCTAAACTGTCAACTTCCTCGTTACCACTAAGTCCTATGTGCGCCGGTATCCATTGCAATCGCAAAGACACGCCAACACCAATAAAATGTAAAATTTTTTTATAATTACATAGGCTATCGGTACACCTCTCTGACCAGAGGCGCATCGAGCCAAATGTTGTGGAGCACTTTTACTGTCCGACAGAATAACCACCTTTTTAGATTGAACATTATTAGTAACGTACGATAGTGCCTCTGAGATTGCAAAAAGCTCGGCCGACATAATTGACACATTTGATGTTATTTTAAACTTCTGCTTCACATTGTGACTAGGATCATAGAAAGCTGGAGCAGCTTTAAACCATTGATTTTTTTCGAACCGTCAGTATACAATTTATACCATCCTTCATAACTGAAAGCTAGTATCTTAAGAGTACAGTATTTTAACAATGTATTCATATTACTATTTTTAGAACCAGAAAATTCTTCTATCTCTGTAAATATTACCTTTGCAACTATACAACTTTGTGACAAATTGAGAATAAATTGATTTCTTAAACTGCAAGAGATAACTTTCGTGTTTTGTAGTTTGTCATAAACATCAGCTAACAATGGCTTCTTCTTTTTTTTCCAATAGCTCAGTTGACACATGTGATTTAGTTCCCTCAACAAAGTTATCGTTTGGCTTCCACTTGTAATCATAGATTTTAGACAATACTTACTAGCTAAAAATTGGCGCCTAAACATGAGTGGAGGAATATTAAGTTCACATTCCATAACGTGAATAGGAGTTGTTTTAACGAAGCCACCTATGATACGTAAGGCACAATTCTGCACACAGTCTAGTTTTAATAAATGCGTTGTAGCAGCAGTATCAAATAAAAAGCAACCGTAATCTATCCTGCTACGGATCAATGCAATATACAGACGGCGCAAATGTATTGGATGAACCCCCCATGAGCTTCCTGCTAATATTTTAAATAAATTAATTGTTTTCATGGTTTTTTCTCTGATTTCGTTAATGTGTCGTCCCCATAGTAGTGACTTATCTATCCAAATTCCTAAATATTTAAAACACTGGACCTTCTCAATGTTATACTCATCAATTATAAGGGAAATATTATCAATCTTCCTCCTTCTTGTAAATATACTAT
Organism: Heliconius erato demophoon; assembly: GCA_018249695.1. Lineage (NCBI taxonomy): Eukaryota > Metazoa > Arthropoda > Insecta > Lepidoptera > Nymphalidae > Heliconius > Heliconius erato. Next base: position 13,498 of record DWQW01008266.1, read on the forward strand.
ACTTAGTCTTTGCCGAAGAAACATCCAATCCAATAAGTTTCAAATTCATTACAACGGTATCAAGACAATTTTGTATCGCTATAGAGCTACTAATAATATTTTTGTTTCGTGTATAAAAAACAAAGTCATCGGTATATTGTAAGACATTTTTTTTGTCATTCCTATTTGTAAATATGATATAAAACGTACCAAACAATCTATACTAGATTGCCCTTTCCGAAAACCAACCGTGGATGATTACAATATCTTCTTCTGCTCTACAAAAGCTTCCAGCCTTACTTTAATCATCGTATGATATATTTTACAAATACAGGACATAAGAGAAATAGGTCTCAACTTTGGACAAGTATTAGAATTTGAGTCATGTTTTGGTACACGGACTATTTCAATATTACGCCACTGTTCTGGAATATGGGCCAGATTAAATATCATGTTATAAATGCGAAGTAATAACGATTTACCTTCAAGAGGCAGATTGTAGATCATACGGTTTCAGAATTCATTTATTCTCATATAGAATTTACAATTCACTTACTGAGAAAATATATATATATATATATATATATATATATATATATATATATATATATATATATATATATATATATATATATATATATATATATATATATATATATAT
>DWQW01008267.1:0-14137 GCA_018249695.1 Heliconius erato demophoon
ATCTAATCGGCCGTTACTGACCTGAGTTTAATTAACCTGAGCTAATCCGATAATTGTAGCTTTACTACTTACTATACGTTTACTACTTCTTATATAACATTATTTTATTATATTATTTTATAATATATGAATTTAAGTCGTCGTGAGAGGCCAATCTTGAAGCATAAGGACTAAAGACGTCATAGATTGTGGATTCGATTCTCACTCGAGGCAATATTTTAATTTCGAGGCAAAGTGTAGCGTTGAGTTCCGAAATTCGAAGGAAAGTGGGCAACGTAAGTGTCTTAATGCCAACTAAGTGTTTTAAGACTAGGTTCCCAAATTTTCTCTGCCTATTCTACGTGCGGACTAAATCGTAAAATAAAAAAAAAAGAAAAAATATATACATGCTTTAATATTTTTAAAAATCTAATTATAAAATTAAAATTTGAAATCAATATTTTGAATATATCAATTATGCATTTCTCACTTCCTCAAATTATATGAATTTCCGCAATAAAATCGATTTTAACATCATTATTAGCACTACACTACGTCACTCATATAGATTGGAAGGCGACGTGATCTTAATATAACACGAAAATAAAATAATTAAGTGACAATAACCTGTGGCGAGTCGCCCTGAGATTTTGTCAATAAAAACCACTATACATAATTAATTTACTCAGATTTTTTGAGGAAACGGAAATAAATAAGCTATTTTTGTTAATTTGTGATATTGAGAAAAGATATCTACAAAAATTGGAGAAAGTCTTTCATTTTATAACATTGAATAACAGTCGTTTAAATTGTCTTTTGATTTAAAATTAAATTAAATTAGTTTCACGCTGTATCCCGCATACAGCGGGGTACGCAGAGGGAACCTAGTGTTAGACACCCTGTTCCCTATTTTCCGCCGAATGCACGTAGCATTGCGTGTTGAGTGGCGAAACTCAACGCCGGTATTTTGCCTTGGTGATAGAGCAAACAAATTAAAATATTATGTCTAAAATACATTTAGAAAAATCTATTATTTAGTTAATTTATATCCACAATGGTCGTTTTTCCTCTGTGAATTGTTTATATATATTTAAAATAATAATTAAGATTTTCCGGTCTGGTTACACAAAGTTCAGCGTAGAGTTCAAGACTGAGTTATCTTTGATATCTTTAAAAAGGGTGTTTTTAAAGTAAAGAGCATAATGATTAAACACAAGGCTATCCCTGCCTATCTTTTTTTGTCTGTTATTTTATTTATATACCATGATGGAAGGTAAGGACTCCTCCTTACCTTACCTAATCTAGACGTAGTGTTCCTTACTTTCCGCCGAAAACTGGAGGCATTGCGAGTTCTGTGCGAAACTCACCGCTGCGCTTTGCCATTCTAAATATTCTTTAAGAACTCTAAATATTTCCTCGAGTGAGAATCGAACCTACAACCTGTCGCGTTTATAGTTGCACGCTTGTGCTCCTACACCACGAGTGGCCTCTAATCAAAATATGGGTTATTTAGTATCCTGCATTAAAAAAATAGTGTATTTATGATTTTAAAAACTTAGATATATATATAGCGAAATTTTTCATTGATCTACCTTAAAATAATTATTTTTATATAATATTTACTTCATCTTTCTTGTACAGAACTAACAAGCTTACTTTGCTTTACGTTCTCTCGTATTTATTGTAAAGTGGTCACCCATCTGAGTGTTAGAGACGTCATCTAATTCACTTTATTCTTTTAATCAGTTTTGATTTTATTTAAGAATCCAAAATATCGATTATATTTTTAAACTTAGATAATTTGTTTAAATTTTAATAAATATATTTATTTATTCTAATAGTAGGTAACGTCAATATAATATAAGAGACCAACTACAAGAAGACTTTGGAAGAATGACTTTATAATAGATTAAAACCTGTTCACTTAATTTGACAGTTAACTACATATTTTGAATAATTTCGACGATTCATTACTAAAATAACTGTAATAATTACAGTTTTTGTAAATATTTTTGTGATATGAAAACGTCACACATCGTTACTTAAACACATACAAACATACATTGAGGCCAGTCGTGGCGCAGCGGCACGAAGTGTGACTGTAAATCGACTGGTTGTGGGTTCGATCCCCACTCGAGGAGATGAAATATTTACTTAAATTTACATTTCCATTTCTTTGTTCTGGTGTCGAGACAAAGCGAGGCGTTGAGTGCTGCCACTCAACACGCAATGCCTCCAGAATTGGGCAGAAAGTGGGGAACGGAGTGTCTCAACACTAGGTTCCCTCTGCCTACCCTGCTGTGTGCAGGATACAGTGTGAAGCTGATTTATACAAACATACATACATCATATATACAAAACCAATAATAATAGAGACGATAGAGATGTAATCATTATTATAAAAAGGTAAATTACCTGGAATATATGTAGTTTCGATATTAAAACTTATACTATTTTCATTGACTTTATTGACTTCATACAAGCAGTTCTAAATAGTTATTAAAATCTACTTAAATTATTGTTGTAAATGAGGTTTTTCTACAAAGTAAATACTTAAGGTGATTAATATACAGAATTCAGCGAAATCTATTTATTTACTATTATTGTAATTATATGTATAAATAAATATAAGAATATTTAATGTCGTACAACTAAAATTTTCATTTGTCAATCAATTAAAAGGTAAAATGCGGCGTTAGGTACCGAAACCCAAGTGGTGAGTGTGTGGAAATAAAAAGAGACAAAACATTACATATTTATATGAATGAGGTTAAAAATAAGCAATTTTGAAATCATATTTGAGGCATTTACTGCCTCATATTTCACCTTTTCTCTTCTTACCTAATATTTTAGAAGTTACGATGTTCAGTTACAATGTTGTCACGAAACTATAGTTAATATCTCAAGTATACATAAGTTTACACGAAAAGTTTAGTGAAGTGGTTCAAAATTTTTATACGTTTCCGAAATAAGATTTTTTTTTTCTTAAGTGTGTAATAACATTTTAAAAGTGTTAAAAATATCGGACCACTTTTTTTGCCTATTTTTTTCAAAAAAAAGTAATATTCTTAAAAAAAGTATCGGACTGTATTATTGTTTATTACTTTTGTTGATCTTAGTAAAAAAATTATATAAATTATGAAATAGGTGCTAAACAAAGTGTTACATTACACAAGGATAATGCCGTTTGCGTTTTATAACATTTTAAATAACAAATATCACTAGTTTCAACTTAGTTATATAAAAATATAATTTAAGGACTTTTCTGGAAACTTATTATGTACTAAATGGATCTAAAAACAAATATATTAATATAGATAAAAAAAAATCTTACCGAATTTTGTGAAAGCCGGCTACAGCAAAATCAGGGGACCCGAACAAAAACATATGCACACAAATTTAACTTTGGCAAAATTAACTAAACTCAATTTTAATTAATAAACAAAACAACATCAATAAATAAACAAAAAAAAAAAATTATTTAAACATTAAACACAAACAAAAATATAATCCTGTGAATTTTCACTGGAATATAACATGACAACGCACAACACTTGAAACTTTTCTTAATTTTTATAAAGTTTTGTCTATATTAAAATAAAAGTAAAAGAAAAAAATATATTTTTTTTTATATTATTCGGATATTTCAACGTCTTTTCTATGAGAATGCGCGCGGGTGTATGGTAAAAACCACGCGCGTTTGTCTTTGCACCTCCCGGTACACTACGCTCGCCCCACCTTGCCAATATTGCTTTTAACAATTATCTCACTTTGAGGTTTGAGGCTACTTTAGTTCCGCAAGTGTCGAGATCACTTAGGAAGTCTACGATGTCACCACGATTCGTCCCGAATTGTAGGATTCGATGACGATGTAGAATGACGTTGATGTTGATTGATATGTGAAATAGGAATTTAGTTTAGACATTTTTTCAGTATTTCTGTTTTTGGTTTGACTGAAACGATGTGGATGACTATTTTCTAGTATTATAATGTTTTGGAAATATGTAAAGTACGTAGAAAAGTAACTTTTATGTATAATATACATAAGGTTTTCTTTTATTAATACTTGTATCACCATTCTAGTTTACTTAGCAACACCAACTACATTTTACAAAAGTATTTATTTAAAAAAGATATAAAAAAATTAATGTAGCAAGATTTGAACCCGCGCTCTCTTGACTCATCATTGAAACCATCCAAACGCTTTGACCACTAAGCCTTCTCATCAAGCTACGTCGAAATTCTAATATTTTGTCGCGAGAATTTTATAAATTTCTGCTACTTAAAGATAAATTGCTTAGAATTACCTTTTCTCAAGAGAGAATGCTATTTATCAAATATTTTCAACATTTTCAGCGTTATTCCACAGCTAGAGTAAAAGTACAGCTAAATACTTATTTTATACGTATAATAAATTTTTGAACGGATTTGAACCTGTGTTTTTAGACCGCGGTGGTCAGAGCGCTTAGACGGCTAATAAAAACGATTAAAAATCATTGCTTTAGGTTCTATTATTGTTCCATAAATAAATGGCCGCAATAATGGATTTTCTCATATATCGTTCATGTACAGACAGCGATGAGTTGCTATAATAATTATTGATATAAATATATATTAAAAGCTTTAAACGTTCAGCCTAGATATTGTCTACTATTATCATATAAAGCAATAGATATATATATTTATAAAAAAATCTAAATCAGCTTCACGCTATATCCCGTAAACAACAGGGTAGGCAGACGAAACCTAGTGTTAACACATTCCGTTCCACACTAACCGCTGTATTTAGGAGGCGATGCGTGTTGAGTGGCGCAACTCTACGCCGCGCTTTGCCTCGACACTAGAGCAAAGAAGCGCATAATGAAATTGATGGGAAATTGGGATCGAACCCAAAACCAGTCGCGTTTACATTAACAGTTTGAACCCTTGCACCACGACTGGCCTCAAACATACAATATATTTATTCAAAACAAACACACACATTTATATATATATATATATTGTTCTATTTAAACTTGTCAGGCTCAAGATCTACATAGTTATGTAAAATACCATTATCTTGTAAACGTTGATATGTCATGACATTAATGTAATGGGTTAAATAAAATTATTATATATAAAACTTATTTACATTGTGAAACAAGGGCGTTTATCATATAATATACGCATAGTGTCCAACGCACGTACGTATCTGCCTTGAGTGTGTAGAGTATATTTTGTTTATGTTTAAGGTTTTTGGTTGAACATCACTATATTTATATGATAAAAAAATCAGCTTCACGCTGTATCCCGCATACAGCACAGTAGGCAGAGGGAACCTTGTGTTAAGACACTCCGTTCCCCACTTTCTGCCGAATTCTGGAGGCATTGCGTGTTGAGTGGCAGCTCAACGCCGCGCTTAACCTCAACACCAGAGCGAAGAAATGGAAATATAAATTTAAGTAAATATTTCATCTCCTCGAGTGGGGATCGAACCCACAACCAGTAGGTTTCACAGTCACACCTCGTGCCGCTGCGCCACGACTGGCCTCAAGTATAACTAGTAATAATAAATAAATAAATATAATTAAACAAATAAATAGAATTTACACAAAAAAAAATATATCACTTACCATATTCAAATTATGTGTTTATTGTAATATTTGAAACGTGTTTAAACTTGTTGTTATGAATAAAAAAAATCTACTTATTATGTTTAGCCAAATACAGAAAAGTATGTTTTGTATAATTTAATATTATTTATTAACTTTCATAATTTATCAATACCGATAGTTATATAGTGAATGTTTTTAATTATTATTAAAACTTTTTGAGGCCGGTCGTGGCGCAGCACACGAGGTGTGACTGCAAAATCGACTGGTTGTGGGTTCGATCCCCACTCGAGGAGATGAAATATTTACTTAAATTTATATTTCCATTTCTTTGCTCTGGTGTTGAGGTTAAGCGCGGCGTTGAGCTGCCACTCAACACGCAATGCCTCCAGAATTCGGCAGAAAGTGGGGAACGGAGTGTCTTAACACTAGGTTCCCTCTGCCTACCCTGCTGTGTGCGGGATACAGCGTGAAGCTAATTTATTTATTTATTTTTTAAAACTTTAAAAAGGTTAGATAGAGCAAAATAGAATTCTTCTTTTTTCGCTAAAAGACAACACACTACGAGAGATACATATCTTTGGAATTCCTATAGGGACTAGAAATAACAAATTTAACTTTTTCCCCTTTAAAACTATAAAAGGTAAAAATTAAAAAAAAATGATCAGGAAAAAAACTTATTTATACTAAGACAATTTTTTGTCCTTATTTTAATTAATGATTAATTAATTATAAACCAAAAAAAATAGACGATATTACAAGCAAAGTAAAAACAATTAAAATATATTTCTATAATTACTTTTAATGACATAAAAATATATAAATAATATTTGTAAACAGTAATGAAGGTATTAAAATACTTTTTAAATATCTACATATTAGGCTTCCACTGCGCTACATCGTAGTGCAGTGCAACAGCGTTTTCCGTTTTCATTTTATTATGGGTTTAATCCAGTCAGAAAAAAATATAATTTATTTTTTTTGCGTCAAGCTTTAACCTGGTGTTAAGATACTCCATTCTCCTTAAGACATTGCCGTTCCCCACTTTTCGCTGATTTCTGGCAGCATTGCGAGTTGAGTGGCGGAATTCGAAACCGCGTCTCGTTACCAAAATGAGAATATTAAATATTTCATTTCCTCGAATGGGAATCAGAAATCACCTAAACTTTTTTTTTAAACATTTTTTTAAGTGTTATTCCACACTTGGGAAACAAAAATACTAATTCAGATAACGTATAACATTTTTAACGTAGTGGGACTCGAACCCGCACCTCCTGAAAAACCAAAAAAACCAAGGAAACCGACCAGGTCGGACCGACCAGACCTGGTCGGTTTATTTCCTAACTAACTTTGTTATTCAACTTTTGGTCTTATTTTTTTTTATAATTTAATAGTTATCATTACGTACGATTAGGTAATTTATTTGATACTGCATAATTTTAAAATTGAAAACTTTTACATTTGAAATATATTCTTTAAAAACTGGTAGGTTATCTATCTCCTATATTTTAATAGATCATTTAGTACGAGTTTAATAGATATGCATAATATGGATATGTATTAAACGTACTAATTCGATTTCTTACTTTTGAAGAGAAGAAGATTGTATAGAAATTGAATCAATGTAAACCAAAGACGTCTAAAAATGTACTTCGAACTGTTTAAAAAAAATATACAGATAATTGATAAAATATATCTTAAAATTTTAAATAATACCAAAAATCACATATAAAGATAACAAATAGATTTAAATAAAAAGTAACAGCGTCTAACATAATGTAAAATATAATAATTTGTAGTAGTAATCGTAGTAAGGAATTTCTACAGGAATCCATGGCGTTGCTTGGTAAAACGGATAAGGAAATGATACAGAAACAGATTTAAAACGGAACACGATGTATTAGAAATATAACCTAGAGACCTCGGACAGTGGCCTGAGACCGGTCCGCCAAGGTAAAGGCTGGAGTCATGTAAAATGCACTATGGAAACCTCAAGCTGGTAGCATTCATAAATATAAATAAATCTTTTAGACTAATGTTAGTTATATACTGAGACCAATTTATAATTTATTTTGTGATAAGATTTCTAATTCAACCCTTTTTTACCCGACTGCGCGACGCATAAGAGGATAATGTGTTTATCAGTCTATGTATGTATGTATGTCTGTGGCGTTGTAGAGCCTTGGCCGATTTTGATGATTGTTCGTCAATCGATTCGTTCATTAAGATTAACAGTCCTATAATTCTCCGAGTCCCGAAAATTTTAAATGGGTCCCGACTATTAATCCTAATGAAATATTGGCTTTCTTTTAAGTTTTATTTTGGTATTACGGTTTTTATAAATTTTTTTTATAATTTATTGTCTCTAAAATCTTTCTGGATAAAGGAAGTTTAATTACATTTCCGCAGAAAAAAAAATATCTATATGTATTAATATTTTTAATTAAATGCTGTCGTGTAGTCGCAGACAAAAGCTTGTTTACTTCATTAAATAATCACGTGCATTCTATACTTAGTTAATCAGAACCGGTTTTTAAATAGATTTTTAATAAAATTTAAATAAGTGATACGGTTGCCAACGTCCTTATCTTTTCTATGTAAAATAAATATTTTTTTTATAAAAAAAACCACTACAAGACTATACCGCACTTAGCAGGCAGGGTAGGCAAAGGGAACCTGGAAATAAGACACTCATCACCACTTTGCACCAAATTTTAAGATATTATCTTCGATGTAATTAGACCAAGTATGTTGGACAAAAGTAGAGAGGTAGTGACTAAGCAATCAAAGTTCTCCGTTTCTCCGTGTAACCTCTCACAATTCAAAACATTGATGAAGGAAATATATATATAAAGAGAAATCAGAGAAATCACGCAATAATTAACATTAGAATTATTCGTTTTAAAATTCACACTAATCACATGTGGGACAATGGCATTTGATGTTAAGCGAATTAATCATTCTACTAGAAAGTTGTTTATCCCCCTGTAGACTTTGAGTGAACGCCATTTTTAACATGTTTTTTTTGTGGAATTCAGGTCACAATTTTTAATATTTGATCTTCGTCCTCAATAGAATATTGATATATACATATATATATTTAAATTTTAAATGTTTATATTGTATGTATTCAGAAGCAAACTCTGCAATCAGTGGCGCCATTGTGGCACAATTTTAACTTGTTTGATACAGCGTGACAGCTGTCAGTTCACATCCTACTATTTTCATACAAAACTGTCAATTTTTTTTTTTATTTTGTCCTCGATCTGGTAATATAGAGCGTAGTCTAATTAATAATGCGAACGAGTCGAAATAGTATTTTAGTACTATTTTACAGATATAAAATATAGATAGTATTAGTATTTTATAATTTTAACATAATTCACAAAAAAAAAACATATTTTTATCACTCACCATATTTAATAACATGTGTTTATTGTAATATTTGAAACGTGTTTAAATTTAAAACAATTTTAAATATCTAAACATAAGGAAATGATAAATCACGTGTAAAATAAAGGTGAACTTGATATTGAAGCGTATTTCTATCGTAATAGCTGTATCTATTCCGTATTATGTTATTCTTCTTTTGTTTTTGTTTCTATTTACGGTTTAATCAAAATTATTATTGTTAAATATTTCTTTGTTAAATTACGAAATAACGAATGTAAAATGATACTATCAGTAATTTTTTGTACTACACGCTACTACGTACCTTATAGTAGAATATCTGTCCTTACTAGAAGTGTCGTGGTACAGAAGCACAAACGTGTAACTTTAAACGCAACAGGTGTGGGTTCGATTCCCAATCGGGAAAATGCGATACTTAATATTTTAATTTTCTTCGCTATGGTAATACTACAAAATTTATCGATTAGTTCCGTCACTCAACACGCAATGCCTTTAGTGGAGATTGATAAAAGATAGTGTCTTAAGAAGAACGGAGTGCCTCAACAATACCCTCAAACAGTTCCCTTGACCTACCCTGTTATCAGCAAAATACAGGTGTAAAGCTACTATTAGATATGTAGTTTGTTTTTTTTATTATAAATAAATTAATTAATAGATAAAAAATAACTAAAGTAATCAGTTTCATGACGTATAAGCATATATTTTTAAAAAACAAAAAGGCCACAAACCACGAGTGGCGCTGACGAAACAACTATTGACATAGCTAACGAGAGGACATCAATTTATCACTGTGTATATTTGAATGTCTCAGTCGCGATAGATTGCGATGTTGAAGGATGCCGCGCCGGCAGAGTCAACATGATAGTAGCTATCAACAAATTTGCTATTCAAACACTACTGTGGAATATTATGTAATATATATTTTTTTACAAAGTGTGACTATAAAACCGACTGGTTGTGGGTTCGATCCCCACTCGAGGAGATGAAATATTTACTTAAATGTATATTTGCATTTCTTCGCTCTGGTGTTGAGGCAAAGCGCGGCGTTGAGTTCTGCCATTCAACACGCAATACCTCCAGAATTCGGCGGAAAGTGGGGAACTGAGTGTCTTAACATTATCCTGCTGTGTGCGGGATACGGCGTGAAGCTGATTATTACTATTTTTGTATGAAATTTGTATTGGCGATGACATTTGCAAAGATTTTTTTTGTTTTTTTTTTTGCTTTTTTATCAAGAATTATGGTGCTTTGATTTGTAGTTTTTATTGTTAATTTAATAGTAGTCTGTGAGGCTAAGTCTGAGATGGATTTTTGTTAAGAAGATCGCAGATACTATTTTGTTATATTATAATTTAGTTTCGATACGAACTATGTTTTACGTTAAAAATAATTTTATGAAATCTAAAAATAACTGTAAAATTGTATATGTATTGTGACTAAATACATTATTAGATGTACCTATAAGTTGTAAAAGAAATTCTAGTTATAAATAATTTAACTATCTTTAGTACCTTCTATGAATAAGGTCTTAGCAACCTTGCCTGAACTACAAGACCAACATAATAAATATTTAATGAAAATTCATATTTGTGGTTACTGGAGCCATTATAGGGATTTCTATCATAAAATTCACAACAATTATCTATTGTTCGTAGTCAATTTGTATCTATTGGACAATTATTTCACGAAGATATTTACATATTTCAAGGCTTAGGTCCTACATTGATCACTGAAAATAGGTAAAATTGAGAATTTAAAAGAAAGAAGGCTTCTACTAAATATTATTCTCATACTATTAAAACATCCTATTCTACTACCTACTACCATTATGTGCGGGATACAGCGTGAAGCAAATATTTTTTTTTGTTTTGGAAGAGTAAAAACTCACTCACGTCACTTATTATTTAGTGATATATTTAAACAATATACAATAACCTACATCCAAACAAGATATGAGGAAATTTTTAACTGTTAAACGAACTATTTTACAGATCACCACTGTCACACGACTACGAGAGGGCGATAATCGCCGCGCAAGGTTCACATGCTAATTACTAGAACTCACCGGTCGGCCTGATGCGTCTCTTCTGATGCTGTGTCTGATATGGGAGTTCCGCCACCGAAATGGCTATGAACAAGAGATGAATGAGATGAAAACTTAACACTACAAGCTCACGGGAAACACTCTCGAGAGAGTGCGAGAAGGTAACCTGTGCGTCTAGCTATATATCTGCAGTCGGGCCTCGGCGAGTCAACACGGACAATCCTACTGTAAATACTACGCAAAAACAAATAAACAATATTTGATTATGGATTTCAAATGTCGACTGCGTATAGAATGCTTTTCCGGGGGAAACGTGATGGGGTGATGATTTTATTAGATACTCTCTTGTTCGTATTGGAATTTTGAAGTATCTAATTTGCACTAATTAATTTGTTTTTATGAAATATTTAATTCAATTACGTCTAGTTTTATATTAAAATGGTTAATTTAACACGATAATATTTATATTACAGTTAAGGCTAGTCGTGGCGCAGGGAGTACCGTGTGACTAGGCGCGACAGTTTGTGGGTTCGATTACCGTTCAAGGAGATGAATTATTTAATATTTTCTTTACTTCGCTCTAGTGTCAGGGGAAAGCGCGGCGTTCAATTCCGCCACTCTACACGCATTGCTTCCAGAATTCGAGAAAGTGGGGAATGCTCCTACTTTCTCGAATGCTCCATCTACCTACTTTCTACATTCGGGAAAAATATGACATGTTATTTATATAAGGTGGAGTTCTTTTGGACTATTAAGTACGAGTACTTATACGTATATACTTAGTACGTTTGTTTCCGATCATTGTTTTTAGTGACATTAATGAAATCTAAGACCGTTGTGGCACAGAGCACAGGCGTGCGATTGTAAACGGAACGGTTGTGAGTTCTATTTCCACTCGGAGGAAATAAAATGTGAAAGATTTTTATATTCTAGAGTAACAAGGCAAAGCACAGCGTTTAGTTCTGCCACTCAATTCGCAATGCCTCGACAATTTTCCGGAATTTTTTTCTTTCTCGGAAAGTTTTTGTGAGTTCAAAAGTTCCGTCTGCTTTTCAATTGTCATTTTTTTAAAAGATTTTTCCATTGTATAACTTACAATACAACAACATTATATATAACCGCGACATAATATATAATTGTATATACATAGATATGTATAAATTTATTGACTTCGTATGTGGTTCTGTTACTGAAATAATATTTTAAAGTAATTATAATTTATATTACAACAATAATTTTATTATTAATTTTGTTTAAAAAAAACACTTTATTTTATTTTTAGGATTTTTTTAAATTGTATTATGCTTTTATAGAGTAGTTAAAACTGATTTCATTTAAAGTGGAGCTGACACTTCCACCTTTATAAAGAGATCCTTTTAATTAATTAAGTGTCTAAACGCTTCGTTCTCCACTTTCCATCCAATTTTTAAGATACTGCGTGTTAAGTAGCGGAACTCAACGCCGCGCTCTGTCTACCACAGCGGAGAAATGCAACTATTTATTACTCTGAGTCTTAATCGAACTTACAGCCATAGCATTTACAGACAAACGCTGTGCAATACCACGACGATGGTGTAAATATTATGAATATTGTTTGTTTAATAATTTCAAGAAAAAAATTCGTGTACAGAGATAAGGTAACAAAACTACAGGCTCACATACGTCACATCGCTAGAATTATAAAGATTAAAATCTTACATTATTTTAAATCTATTATTTATTATTTAAAATATTTTATTTTAATTTTTGTATGGAGTATTTATTGAGTATTTACATGCTTAATGTATTGTTTGGAAATGGAGATGTACACAGTGATAACATGTGAACGAGCTCAGGTGCTAATTTTGTGAATATAAGAATTAAGAATAAACACTATTTTAATAACAAAAGCTACTTGTCTTAAATTTTTATGTATTACTATATTTTTTAGAGAAAAACAATAAGTTATTTAAGCATCTGAATATTTCTTAATTCTCGAATGAGGAGGAAATTAAAAAAAAAACAAATTTGTAGGGAGTTCTTTTAAACTATTTTGTTTTTTTTAATATATCAGCTTCACGCTATATCCCACACACAGTAGGGTAAGCAGACGGAACACCCTGTTCCCCACTTTCCACGCCGCTCTTTGCCTTTACATCAGAGCGAAGAAATATAAATATAAATTTAAGTAAATATTTCATCTCCTTGAGTGGGGATCGAACCCACAAACAGTCGGTTTTACAGTCACACTTTGTGCCCCTGCGTCATGACTGGCCTTCTTGAGTTCCGCCACTCAACACGCAATACCTCCAGAACTCGAACACTAGATTCCCTCTAACTACCCTGCTTTGAGCGGGATACAGCGTGAAGCTAAGTAAAATAATATAAATAAAAATGATTGGAGTATTAGGCATTTCGTAAAAAAACTATATTACACCTCAAAAAATTACGGAAATTAGCACACGATATAAAAAATAGCTCTAGCGCGAAACAGAAACTCCCATCGAGGGTTCCGTACCAATCTCAGGATAGTAGGTCAATCGGAAGTACTGCTTATATAAGTTGATAAACTTAAGTTTACGGTCAAATTCACTCATTTTGTATGAAATGAACTACAAATATAAGTGTGTAATTGCTATTCTAACTTTTCGGCTTTTTTTCTTGTAAGCTGTATTGTAAATAAAAATAATTCTTCTCTCAATTTCGGCGGATTGCATACAAAATGTAGCAATTTTTTTTTAAAGCTGGTATTATTTATTGTATTCTTTGGTTATGTTTAGAAGCTTGATTTTTTTCTGTGTATCAAGGGGCAGTTCCTTGAGAACTTGAATATTTAATATAATCTTCAACTTGATACCTCCGTACGATCTCGAGATAAATGGTCTTAACAAACGGACAGACGGACAACACAGCTAACCTATAAGGGTTCCGTTTTTTTTTTCGTTTTGAAGAGAACCCTAAAAATTACTGATCATGCCTTTTTAATTAAGCGCATACTTTTTATTAATTACTAGAGGGCGCGCGCGGCTTCGCCCGCTTATTAGGAGTGAATTCTAAAAAAACCACGAAACACGTGTTCAATAAAATATTTTTAACAATCTGAATTTAAATTTTTATAAAAATCGGTGGCAAT
>DWQW01008268.1:0-14137 GCA_018249695.1 Heliconius erato demophoon
GATGTAGGTACAATAAGATAGTTAAGTCCTTTGTTATTTCCCACTTTGTTTTTATTCGGGTCGTTATCTCGAGTGCTGTTAAAATGACTGTTCCGTATTAATGGAGGCGTTGGTTTATGGTCAAAAATAACTTTTGTTTTTGTATTCTACTAAATAGTTGTCTTGTTTTTTCATATTTCATCTAAATTAGAGTGTATATCTAAATTTTAATTACTGAATAAAGCATTCATTTATTTATTATTTATTTATTCCTAATTTGGCTTACTTATGAAATATCATGGTGTCTTTTATAATATGTTGTGAGTTTGAATCCCATAATGGGGAAAGAATAATTTTATTTATTGTTCCCTCTCAATATTCAATAAGTCGAAATCGGGCGAAAAATAGGGATTGGAGTATCTTAACACCAGATTCTCTTTAGGGTAGGTACCCTGCTATAAGCGGTATAAAGCGTGAAGCAAAAAATTATGTTTTATTTCCTAAATCTAATATAATATTCAGATGCTACTTGTTCAATAGATATACCTACATATGTATTATGTATATAGTAGGTATGTATATTTTATTTAGCTACACTCTGTATTCTGGATACAGCAGGTTAGGCAGAGGAATGTATTGGTACCAGAGCGATGAAATGATAATAATTCATGTTCTAAAATTGGAACCCACCGCTTTACATACATATACTGTACAGCGACCACAATTATTTCGATAATACATACATATATATGTATGTATTATCACTCTACATATATAAAAACAGAGGAAATCTAGTGTAAAAACACTTTGTTCCCCACTTTCCACCGAACGTTCGCGGAACTTAACACTGTTTGTATTATTTCTACATATATTATAACTTCCAAACACTTTAGTATGGGAATTCCACCCTCTAACATATTATAGACAATAGACAATAAGGTGAGTAGTTAACATCTTGTACTGAACACTTAACAGGTTTAATCGCCGCTCGGTGTCGTCGATGTTTGTATAATAACGATATGATGGCGATATAAATTGAATTTATTAGTTTGTACTAACTTGGCGGTATCGAGATATTTGTGGGTAGAGATATTTACTCTAAATAGCAATATTATTAATGATTATTATACATGTGTGTTCCTAAATATTTCTTTTTGCATATAGCACTATTTTTATTTTATCATAATTTTAAATAAATACTACAGACACGTGGACCGTACTTTTTTTTAACTTTTTCATTATTATCAGCTAATCAACAGTATATACTACTATAACTAGAGATAATTATCTAGATATTTAATTCCTAAGACGGCGTTGAGTTCTGCCACTCAACACGCAATGCCTCGAGAATTCGGCAGAAAGTGGGGAACGGACTGTCTTAACACTAGCTTCCCTCTGCCTGCCCTGGTGTGTGCGAGATACAGCGTGAAGCTGGTTAATTAATTCCTAAGAAAGTCCCGGTATTTATGATATGTATAGCAGTATTAAAACGTAGTATTTAAACACTCTGTTCCGCAAGCAATTCCATAATTTTATGTATTGAGTTGCAGCACTCATGATCGCGTTCTGTCTTGTGGTCAGAGCGAGGAAGTAGCGTTAACATTACATTTTTATTTTTAAATATCACCGATTGAAATCGACTATGACCACAACCTTTTTTGACTTTGAAGAGTGAATCCGCCTCTGTGGTAAGGCAAGCTAAGCAAGCAATGCAAGGTAGAGATCCATAAAAACAAAACAGAAATAATAGTGATTTATCACTATTAGCCACAACGTGTTACAAACATAAAGATGACAAACACTAAAATTAAACAATAAGTATCTGCTTTATAGCAAAAGTCAAAGTACAGGGGACTGACGTAGTAAATAATAAAACTGCACCATAACACCGAGTACCGACTTAACAACATTGCTATAAAGGGTTTAATAAACTGCGAGGTGCAGAGGATTTATCGTGATTCCCAGAATATAATAAACCAAGATAATTAATGAAGAGAGGCCATTAAAGCGTTTATACGCCGGTGTATACAATTTTTATATGAAGACTAGCTTCTGCATGCGACTTCTAAATTATGCGTCAAGGAAAATTTTAGTATTTTAATAAAAAATATATATTAATATAATAAAATTGTAAAGTTTGTTTGGTTTAACGTACAAAGCTGATGAGGAGCTACTGCTTTAAATTGTAATTTTCTTATTTTGTAAGGTTGTCACGTTAATTTATATTAAAAATGGTTCATTTTGAACCAGCGTTCAGAATCACATCAGGCACTTAGAACGTCACACAACTCTTTGTTATTAACATTCGACAACAAAAATAACGTGTTAGGTAATGGTATCTGCTGCTGTATCCCACACATAACAAGTAGGCAGAAGGAACCTACGAACCTTGTGTTAGGACACTCCGTTCCCTTTAAGACACTTCACTTCCTCACGTTCTGCCGAATTCTGTAAAAATTGCGTGTTGAGTCACGGAACTCAACGCCACGCTGTGCCTTGCTATCAGAGCGACGAATGGAAATGTAAAATATTTAATTTTCTCGACTCCACTGTTGTTTTTCAGGTACACCCTTGTGCCACTGGTCCACGACGGCCACAAAGGAATGTGATATAGGTACTATATTTTAATACTAGCTTTAAATGTTATATATTCACAATATTCTAAATTTGAATTGCCTAAATTTGTTCTAAGTAAACATTTCATCTCCTCGAGTGGGGATCGAACCCACAACCAGTCGGTTTTATAGTCACACTTTGCCGCTGCGCCACGACTGACGTCTAAGTATTTGGTGATAAGGTATAAACTATAATTTAGATAAGTCAAATCGAAGATTAACATTCCGAGAAGAGAATAGAAAACAGAAAAAACAAAACATAATATTTTTTTCAGTAAATATGTCCATTTTTTATGATTTCAAAGGATAATAAAAGTTCTTCATTAGTGTATTGAGGAAAAATTTTCCTTTCTACGGTAGAGTGAGCAAAAGCAATATCATTGGGCATTGATCATCATCGCTTCCGCGTCACTGTGATATCTCCTAAACCCAATAAAACTAACGCACAACATGGCGGTAATAAAAAAGCGTACGAACAAAACAAGATTTAGTACTACATATACCTTGTATTTGGATCGTTCTCTTTAAGCTGTTGTACGCATAGTAAAAAGGGTCTATTTGTTTGTAGGGAGTTCGATTTTTGTATAGTGTATGATATTTTCGTATAGGTAAAAAATGACGTAATTGGTTTTTTATTTTATATTTTTTGCTTTAATTCCGGTGTGTGTGGAATTAAGGTGCCTTTTTACAATATTTTTACTACTGTATCATTTTGTCATCTTATAGCTTAAATAAGTTACCAAAATTTTGTTGGAAGTATAAACAAAATATTAACTTTGTAATAGTCCAGGAGTTAGTTAGACATTAAATTTTGTTTAAAAAATCTCTCAAGTAAGCGTTTAGCTACCTAAAATGCAATATGTCTTACTGGGGAGGATTTAAAACAACAAAATGACTTAACCTTGAAAATGTAAAAAAAATGTAAGAAAATAAAAAAGGAAACTATAATTTAAAAAAAATAGACCAATAGACTATAGTGTTGCTATATAAATAAAAAGAAATAAAAAAAGACTTGTTAGGCTGTATTCGCGACAATTTAGGCGAGAGTGTGCGCACTCTACAGAATTATCATAGCCCCATTTAGTTTTACGAGAGGCGGATACTCGTACTAGTACGTACCTTGTGTTTCACTTTTACATTGAATGCCGTATTTATGTTCTTTGTTCAACTTTACTATTTACTATTTTGTTTACTAAAATAATAAAAAAACAGAAGTTTCCTCCCATTTCGTAGCTAAATGATTAAATGTAATGGGGATTTCTTATTTTATTTCGTGTTAAACGCTACGGGCTAGAGTGCCTCAGATGTAATATTTCTGATTGAAAACTATTGTTAAGAGTTCATTATCCGTTCATGAATGTCTTTAAATTAAAAATAAATTAATTTTATTTAATATTTTTCGCTCACTACTTTCCTTGAGTAGAGGAACTCAACGCATTGCTAAAATAATAAATATTTCATTTCCTCGAGTAGGAATCGAACCTTAAACTGTCGCTGATGCTTGTGCGCCTACGTGCCGGTGTGCCACAACTGGCCTCAGGACTGTGACATATATGACATATACATATATGTTACAGCTGTCAATTAAAAATATTTATTATTTTCTTAAATTTAATTTGTCCATCAACAACAAGGTTTGTTATTAAAATTTATAATTAAAATTATATGGTGATATCAATTTAAATATTACAAAGTCGAAAGTAAAATTTATTATTATTAAGGAAATTATAATATTTTTTAAGTTTTATTCCAAGTTTATAGCTTCTTGAATTACGTTAATTAAAATAACGTGTTATTTCACTTAATTAAAACGCAAAGTTAGCGCTAAGTACAAAAATATGTATGTTTAATTGCCTTCATGAGATACGGGTACTTTAACAGATATAAATTTATGGTAATTTTTATAAATAAAATATAGGAAGACTATGTTATTGTTCTCTTTAAAACATGTATTATGTAAAAATGCTACAAAAAACAAATATACATTTTTTCTGTCTTCGAATGAGTGTGTAAGACATGTGTGAACTAAAAGAAATGAAAAGCTGAATTTTATTTTTCCATTCCAGATACCATTTCGACGAGTACAGAGTCTATTTAAATACTTTTAGAATTTAATTCAATTATTTAAATTAATTAATCTAAAGTTAAAAATGGACCCCTCACCTTATTAATAATGAACCCTCACATTATAATAATATTATAATACATATTCAGTTCAAACGACAAAATATTTACATTTCAATGACAGAATATCAAATATGGTCTCGTCAACAGAACCGGTAGTAAATAATAGAAAACAACAAAGTGGCATCGCCGCCATTAATGTCTCTTCCCAAACAATCAAACATACTGACATTATATTATTATATTTATGTGAAAACTAAACATGTCTTCGAAAATATTATTACATTTATTACAGATACTTTATTCCCCAACTTACCCGACCCCTGTATTCAATTACTTAAGTGCTAAAAGACGGACCGCGAGACATACAGCCGTCTCTGTCTCTCATCTTAGTAGTTATTATTGCCATTTCATTCGCGCGGGGAGGGCCGGGGTAATTATACGATATTATTTTCCTACGTAACAACGATAGGTAAGTTTCAATAATGTCTTAGCGGCCATGTTTTTTTTTCGGTCATTATTTTGAATGAGACGTTGTTTGTTTTGTGTTTGAATCGATTATGGATGTAATATAATAGGATTAGCAATAATTACTCTTTATGCTGTAATCAAAAGATGATTTCGTTTTGTATATCTGTCTGTTGTTGAGCTTATTTGGGTGAATCTGCAGTTTTAAGTTTTGTAAGGTAATAAGTATTATGCTCTTGTATTATTTATTATGTATAGAAAACAAGAAACAAATGTCTAATAGTCAATTTTATTAAGCTAATTAACTAAACATAATGTGTATTAATGTTTTAAATCACAATTATAAAAATATCTTTTTTTTTCAAATTCGCTATATCCCACATGAAGAGTTTGGATAGACAGGGGGAGCCTCGTGTTAAGACCTTTCCCCATTTTCTACCGAATTCTGAAGACATTGCGTGTTAAGTGTACTCCACGCCACAATTTGCCTGGACACCAGGGCGACACTAAAATATATCAAATATATCCTTATTTCGAATGGCAATCGAACCCACAAACGCGTTTACAGTGACAAGCCGCCCCTGCCCCTGTTCCACGACTGACCTCAAAACTATCCCTTTCCTTAATTTTATTCTTTTAGTTCCAAAGAAGGTTTCTGTCTTCCACATACCATATACAAAATGTAGCTAAATCTAATTGATATTTAACAGTTCTTCCCATATTAAACAAAACATATACAGAATATCATAAAAGTAAACTATTACATCCATTATATAGTCCATTCGACGTCCAAACAATAGATCGAGTCATCAATCAAAACAGCCGCCATTTTGCGATCGCGAATAAAATGCAGCCGACTCGTGTATTTTATTTTTTTTTATCCAACGCCCATTAGTGAACGCCATCGATCAAAAACACAATTCCAATTTACCTATCGGCCACAAATTCTTCAAAACGACTGTTCAGAAATAAAGATAAAAAAAGTAAATTGAGTGCGCGTGGCGCGGTTTTTTAATCTGCATTTTGTGGGGACGTCTATAATCTATATTGGTGTTATAATCTGTAATTGTTTTTTATCTTGTTCAGATAAAATATAATTTAATAATATGTAATCTGGATTTGGATATAAGTGGTGGCTGTTTTTTTTATTAATATTTTTTTTGTGATAAATATATATAGTAAGTACTAGTAGATATGTAGATAGAATATATTTATGTAAATTATATTGTTTGTGTTTAATATGATAAGAATAAACATTTTTATCCGACACATTGCACCCTGCTATAAGCAGACGGCAGGATACCTGGGAACCTAGTATCAAAACAGAACAGCACACTAAAGGCATTGCCTGTTCAGTGCCGGAACTCTACTAACTAACTATTGTTACCAAATAAAAATATTTTTTTTATTTTCCTCGAGTGGAACCCACAACCTTCGCACTTTTGTGCCACGACTAAGCTCAATTGTTATTATTTTCCCCAATTGAATCGTATCTTTTTGAAAATTTTTATTCATGTTTTTGCGGTAACACTCGAGTAATAAATCCATTGACCACTGTTTCATCTTATCTGACGTCCATTTTGCATCACAACTCTTTCCTCAAATCCGAACTGACACCTCACACAATGATTCAGCTCGCAAAGCCACAAATCGCGACTATTAACAGCCGCGATAAGGCGGTGACAAATGACGCGCGCTAATGATGCTGCCACTGAATGTTTGAAAACACCCTTTTTTACTTTATAGGTATGTAATTCTACATTATGCTTGTAGGGAAAACTAGTGATACGATATTCCATTGAGATTTTTAATATAGGCAGACCTATAAAATATTATGAAAGATTGAGGCCAGTCGTGGCGCAGCGACACGAGGTGTGACAGTAAAACCGACTGGTTGTGGGTTCGATCCCCACTCGAGGGGATGAAATATTTACTTAAATTTTTATATTTTCAATTCTTCGCTCCGGTGTCGAGGTTAAGCGCGGTGTTGAGTTCTGCCACTCAACAAGCAATGCCTTCAGAATTTGGCAGAAAGTGGGGAACGGAGTATCTTAACACTAGGTTCCCTCTGCCTACCCTACTGTGTGCGGGATACAGCGTGAAGCTGATAAAAAAAACGATGTACATTATATATGTATATTTTGTTATTGATATCCGTTAATTATAGGTCGTCTTTCGTAAAAAAGAAAATATAAAATTAAATTTAAGTATAATTTAAACTAATTAGCTTTTCAATCCACAACCACTGTGCTTAGTCAAAATTATTGGTAAATGATAGATTTAATTGATCTCAAATAAAATTAATTTTAATAATAATCAGAACAATCATTTTTTATTGTAACATATTATAGCTGTAATGCTGTATACATATAATAGTCATTGA
The DNA here is from genome assembly GCA_018249695.1 of Heliconius erato demophoon. Classification (NCBI taxonomy): domain Eukaryota; kingdom Metazoa; phylum Arthropoda; class Insecta; order Lepidoptera; family Nymphalidae; genus Heliconius; species Heliconius erato. The sequence continues at coordinate 7,570 of DWQW01008268.1, forward strand.
GTTCCAACACTCAACCCGTAATATATATTAAAAAAAATCGGCGGAAAGCCAATAACGGAGTATTTTAACACTAGGTTCCTTCTGCCTACTCTTAGTTTTAATATAGCTTTCATGCGAAGCTTCCCCATTAAATATAGGTACCAAAACATTACCAACTTCTAACCTACCATTCAAAATAAACATTAAACTAAGTAAAAATAAAGCAAATGTAAATTAAATTTCTAAAAAAAAAGCATAAACAGTAAACTTCTATCCTTTATCTGCATTTAAATCTCATAAATCATAAAAGGATTAGAGCGGCCGCTACTAATTTGGCGTTATTAAAAAAACTCATTTGCAAATTTCAAAGACAAAAAGATATTAAAACGATAAACTTAATTATCTACAATTTGCCCCCCAACCTCCCCCTGAGCACCCCCTGAGCACCCCTTTCGAAGGTTTATAAAAATGTTAATGAAAAACATCTAATGATATTATAACGTTGAATTATGTATATTTTATGTTTCTCTTGCTTGTGTTGTGTTGTTTTTGTTTGGTTAAAAGTCTAAAATTAAAATGTTTAGACCAAATTTACCTATGTACCTATTTTTAAACATATACCCACATACATTTTGACGTCGTCATTGTTGGGCCCATAGCGGCTTTAGAACTTTTGTCCAGGGAACATTATGATTGCAGGTTCGAATCCTATTGAGCGGATAAATTATTTTTTATTTCCACTCTGTTCTGTTCATTAACAGTCACACTTTGTGTCCTTGCGCCACGACTGGCTTCCGTTTTATATTATAATGGTCTTTTTATTTATTTTTTATATCATTTAATCGTTATGTTGATGTGGTAAATATTGCTTAAAATGAATGCTTAGATTACTATAGACTATTTATAATGTATGTTTAACTTCATTCTATCGAGGTAGCCAGGAAGAACGGAGCGCCAAACGCTATGATCTCTGATACCTCTTTCGCCTCGTCCATTGTCATCAACCTCTTCATATATGAAGTCCCTCCTCATGAATTTTACATGACTTTCCTCCAGTATCATCAATACTGTGTTTTTGAAGGTCAACATAGGTCTGTCCTCGCCTCTCTTACCACTTAACAAACTATATAACAATAATTAGAAATAATAAAATAAATAAAAAAAGCAATTAAAGATGAAACTTCAAAAGTCCATTGAAAAGGGAAAATTCTATTTAAATCGGTTTTGTAACAGCAAAAACAAGCTATACAAATCCAATGACAGGCACGTACTCCGTACACCGCCGGCCAGCGGGACGGGACCCGGAACTTTGCAAATTAAGAAAATGTAATTAGTCCCACCCTCCCCGACATAATTAAATGGAATCTTGTTGTAATTTTGACGTTTCATTTTTTCTACCCGCGCTTTTTGTTAATTAAATTATAGGTAGGTAGGTAGGTAGCTCTAAAATTTAATCTGTGCTCTTCTTTTGGTGACATTTTTGTTGTTTTTTTTTTCTCTTGACTTAATGAAATGCCAGAGATTCTTGATGGGCGGTGCTTTTTTTTTTTGTAATTTCAACTTTTTTAAGATTGATATCTGTGGAAGATTTAATGATTTGTCATAAACTGTTTTTATTTTCGTTTCGTTAAGTTAAATTAGTTTTTATATTAATATGTAGGTATACTATTATATTAAGACGTAGGTATACTATTATTTTATAATAGTGGTAATGCCTACATTAGGCATACTCCATCATTCAACACACTACATCTACTTAACGGCAAAAACTAGACAATTTAAAGCCAAATACCCTAGTAACTATTAAAAAAAACTAAAAACAAATTAAAAAAAAAACATTTATATTTCCAAATGTACTACTATTTTACTTTAAAAAAATATTTAAAAGAATCGAGAACACTATAAACTCAGCCATGACTAACAAGGTGTGGGGCAGATCCGCGATAACGATTTAAATGAGAACAACGGTTCAGAAATTGTGAAACTAATCCCTCTATCTGTTTCATCGGTAATTTTAAATGAGGGTGTAATCCTCCCTTATCGCATGTAAGCCACTCGTCAACGGAGTCAAATGGAAAAATTAACTTTTTGTTATGACGTGACGATGTCACCACATAGCTGTGACTGGGAACATGCATGACATGGTGACATATTATTTATTATAAATTGAAAATTATGTTTCAAATTTGCATTTATCATAATTATTATATACATAATCTTTAACGTTTTATTTTTTAAAAGCTTTGTTCGTTGAGGTTGTGAGAAGAGGTTTTTCTTATTTTTAACTAAAATTAAAAATAAGAAAGTCAGCTTCACGCTGTATCCCGCACACAGCAGGGTAGGCAGAGGGAACCTAGTGTTAAGACACTCCGTTCCCCACTTTCCGCCGAATTCTGGAGACATTGCGTGCTGAGTGGCGGAACTCAACGCCGCGCTTTGCCTCGACACTAGAGCAAGGAAATGAAAATATAAATGTAAATAAATATTTCATTTCCTCGAGTGGGGATCGAACCCACAACCAGCCGATTTTCAGTCACATTTTGTGCCTCTGCACCACGACCGGTCTCACTAAAGCAGCTACATAAAAATTGTATAATTTCATTGATAAAAATGAAAAAATATTCTCAGTTATTAGTATTTTGTACCTAATATCCATTTTTTTTCAATATTTTTTTTATAATATATAATATGATTATTTAAAAAAAAAGATTGAAGTATTTTAATACGACCATTATTTAAACTTTTAACATAACCACCCCCATCTATAGCGAGTTTTAATACGATTTTAATACATATTTTCATCCTTTAATATCGTGGATAAGAGTGACAGTGCACTGCACGTCCTCCGCAGCCGCTGGGCTTAACTGTTATTTAAATTTAAATTAAGGCATTATACGTTGTTTTGACTGAGACCGACACGCATCCGTTTCCCTTATCGCGAGTGGGCTACGCTCGGCTTTACGGTGTAATCGCGGTGACGCATGAGAATCGTCATGAACGACTAGATGGGGACGGGGGTGCTCTAAACCCTGGCTGAGCTATGGATCAAAGATATTTGAAACTGTTGAGATTTTTTTTGCATATTTTAAATAATTTTAGTTTTGTAAATGCTGTTTCAAATTTAAATAATTTTGTCCAAAATAATAAGGTACAAGTAAAATTTTTTGAATGTCTAATAATGCACCGGAACACTAAAGCTTAGTAGCTCAGACCTGAGACCGTAAGCAAATAAGTCAGCGGGATTTTTTTTAATCAATTATTTCGTTTCGATTCGTTTTGGTTCGATTATATGTATAAGATAAAATACCGTTTCTACCCGTTCCCGTAGAATTTATTTTCTAAAGTTCCTCTATACTCCCTAATGTGCCAAAAGATGATGAGATTCTAATGTAATCTGTATTATTTAAATAATAATAATATTTAAACAATTTTCAAGCAAACCGGGGCGTTGGGTTCCGCCACACAACACGCAATGAATCTAAAAATTTGCGCGCAAAGTGAGGAACGGACTGCCTTAACATAAGGAGCCTTCTACTACTGAATGATGATATGCGGGATAAGGCGTGAAAATACAAGCAAATTGAGACACGACAGCGTTTATAGTTTATTTTTCACTAATCATATAACATTTATCTTCGTACTTGGTAAATGTAAAGTTAAGATGATCATTTAAATATTTTTAAACATTTTTTAAAGTGTTATTCCACACTTAGGAAAGAAAAATACTTATTTAGAAAACGTATAAAAATTTGAACATAGCGTTACGTTACGTTCCAATTTTTATACGTTTTTTAAATAAGTATGATCATTTAAATTTCTCTTTAGAAATAATGTTAAGTTTGTTGTTTGTTTTTGTTTCTAAAAAAAAGTTTTACATAAAAATTATTTAAAAACTTATACTGCTACTACTTTTTTCTAAACACATAAGTAAATAAAAAAATAAAATAAAAAATCGAAATATTCTTCACGCTGCATCCCGTCCATAGCAGGGTAGGCAGAGGAAATCTAGTGTTAAGACATTCCGTTACCCACATTCCGCCAAGTTTCAACAAGGCGGAACTCAACGCCGCGGTTTGTCCCTACACCAGAGCGAAGAAATGAAAATATAAATAAATATTTCATTTCCTCGAGTGGGGATTGAACCCACAACCAGTCGATTTACAGTCACATTTTGTATCCCAGCTCCACAACTGGCATCCTTTTTATTTTTTTTAAATATTCTTAATTTACTTAGGCCACTACAAGAACTTTTAAATCAAATTACAAATAAATATTAGTAGTGTCAGCCCTACCGGAATCTACCACTTAGTACAATGTGTCACAATGACCATTTACTCCGCCCGTAACTAAAAGACAGCTCACACAACCCTTCAAGAGGCATCCGCTACCCTAACGAAAATCGAATCCCATACCAAATTGAAAACAACCCATAAAACCAATACTTGGCAGTATTTTATTATTTATTAAGCTCTTAATCCGTCCCCATAAATCTGCCGACAGAGCCGGCGTTTTTTCGCGAAAAGAATCGGCCGTGGAAAGCGGGAATGAGTGCGAGATTAGGGGATAAGGCCTGTTATTAATGTACACAGATACAGGGATACGGGACAGGGATGCGGGATAAATTATGTTTTTACGAATTTGTTTACGGTCACTTCGGGATTGATCGGGTTTATCAAATATGTTTTATGGTGGTGCTGGGCTTATGTGAGGATTAATCGATGATTTATATGATATTTTGATTGATAGTAAAAAAAAAAATTAGGTTCACGCTGTATCCCGCACACAGCAGGGTAGGCAGAGGGAACCTAGTGGTAAGACACTTCGTTCCCCACTTTCTGCCGAATTCTGGAGGCATTGCGTGTTGAGTGGCAGAACTCAACGCCGCGCTTAACCGAAGAAATGGAAATATAAATTTAAGTAAATATTTCATCTCCTCGAGTGGGGTCGAACCCACAACCAGTCGGTTTTGCAGTCACACCTCGTGCCGCTGCGCCACGACCGGCCTCGATGATGGATAGTATTGGAGAATATTGATTTGATTGATTGAGAAAAGATGGAAATCCTGGCATCTGGTGTTATTTAAATTTTGATTACAAACAAAAATATAATCAAAAAATTAATCTACAAATACATAATTATCTATCTTTTAATAATTATCTGTAATATAAATGTATGGATACCAATTTGAATTGAAAGTTGATGGATATGTTGGGATACACCTCACCCATATTACAAAAGATCATATCGAGATGACTTTTGTTTCTGAGAAATTTGTAGACAAACATATAAAAAAATTATAACGTTCTTAGAAACCTCAATAGACCATCATACTAAAATATTATCCGATTCCAATAATATCACATACGATACAGATCTTTTTTAATTTGAACTCAGTAAAATTGCAATATAAAAAAAATTAAAAATTATATAAAAATATAAGGGATTCAATATTTATTATATAGGTTTTAGGTATATAAAAGTGTTGTGTCGATACAATACAACAGTCAGCTGCCGGTTTACGAGCGGTTTACGTCCCTCGCGCCGACGACTTGCTTACTGCGCGTTACATTATAGCTGCGTGTCGTCGTATGTTATATTATATTTATAGTTCGTTTAGTTTTTTTATTTGAAAGAAAAAAATATCTAAATGAAGAGTTATATTTTTTTAGGTTTAGGCTGTATCTCGCATACAGTATGGTAGGCAGAGGGATTCTAGTGTTAAGCCACTCCGTTTATCATTTTCCGTGGAATACTGAATGCTTTGTCTGTTGAGCGGCGGAACTAAACGCCGCACCGAAGAAGTAATGAAAATTTTAAATATTTCATCGAGTGGGAATCGAACCCACAACCTGTTGCGTTTACATTGACACTTTATGCTCCTGCGCCACGACCGGCCTGGAAATTTTTACGACACTTTTATGAAATTAAAAAAAATGTGTTGTTATTATAAAACTTGGCAGTAATAGGTAGCTTAGGTACTAATATAATAACATAGTATCAGTAAGTTGGTCTGATGATGGAGCCATCACCTGAACAGTGGAACTCTTAAGAGATTAATAGTAATCCACTTAAGCTTAGCCATATTGTAATGGAATATAAAAAAGTGTTTATTAAAGCCGATTGTTTAGTCTTCTTTTGTTTTTTTATTCATAACTTAATTAGTAAATATATTAAACATAAACATTCTTTTTCATCCATATTTTATGCGATATTGCCGCATTCTACGCTTATATATAAGCATTATATATTTTAAATCGTTACTTTTTCAATTTGTTTTACTAAACTATAAACATACTTATAAAGATAACAAAACGTACATAATAAACAGACTAGCATCTCTACATGTAGAGCAGTAAATTATTACTCCATATCGAGACATGCGAAGACGAATAAGCCGTTACAGACCCATATCGAAAAAATAATCAAAAACAATGCCAACATTATATTAAAATATACTATATATAACTATTTATATTCATAAACTGTAATATCACATTTTCTCGCGTCTATACAAACTCATACAGAATGATTTGATTTTGAAATTTATTTTTTTAACTTCACGCCCGTATATATGGAAGTTAAGCCTCAC
>DWQW01008269.1:0-14136 GCA_018249695.1 Heliconius erato demophoon
GATTTCCTTGATCAATACAATAGAGACGTCGTGGTCGCGCTCCAGACGGCTATATTTCTTTGAGAGAAACTTACGTGGCCGTTTTACGGTTCGATAAAATGCAATTTTATTTTTAACTGTTTTTTAGCATAAATATGGCTACTGTATAATAAAGTTAGTTTTTTATTAAGAAAAACACAAGGTTAATTATTTATTTACCAATATTATTATCATTTTATTTTATTACTAACAAATCTTTGTTTCGCCTTGTAAAATTGACAACAAAGGACATACTTAGTTGTAGAATTAGTCTTTTAAGCTCTTTTACGATTTGTATAGTTATTCCATATTTAAGAAAGAAAGAGATATATAACTTGTTTGAATGAGCGGAACTCAACGCTGCCCTTTGCCTCGTTATCAGAGTGAAGAAATGTAAATATTAAATATTTCGTTTCCTTGGGAATCGAACCCACAACCTTTCGCGATTGCAGTCGTACTCCTGCACCGCGACTGGCGATCTAATCTTAGATCTATTGAAAACCCTTTTTAACAAAGCGCTCTAGGTTAGGGCGGATTATTCAATCATCGCTAGACTTGGCGCCGGCGACCACAGATATGATCAGGATCAGGGCTTCCTCGTCTTGGATATTATTATGCTAACCTAGCCTAATAGTAGTCATATAAGATACATTGCAGCTTTGTTTTTTTCAAAATATATGGAAATAGGGTAACCAGGTTGCGTCAAAACGCCACAAGTAAAGAACAAAGCAGGGCTAGAATGCTGCCTACTGATAGTGATTGTCCGATTTCAGAAAAACATTGCCAGTTGTTAAGCTAGCATAATTTAAATTCGATTATAATTCGTTCAATGATTCTGTGATTAACTTAAGTATGCTTGATAGAATAATAATTGATAGATTGGCAACACTTACGTATAAAATATAATCGTCATGGTGGATATTGTTAAGGTGGCTTCGAATGTGTTACTTAAGCAGATACAAGGAAGGATAGAAATTTTCATAAGGATATACTATACAAAATAATATTCTTATACTTCCTTTCTTTTTTAGCTTTACGGTGTATCCCGCACACAGGAGAGTTGGCAGAGGGAACCTAGTGTTAAGACACTCCGCTCAACGTCGCGCCTTACCTCGACATCAGATCATAGCGAAGAAATAAAAATATGAAATGTTTAATTTAATATTTTCGTGGAGGCCAGACGTGGCGCAGGGGCACAAACTGTAAACGCGACTGGTTGTGGGTTCGATCCCCACTCGAGGAGATGAAATGTTTATTTAAATATACAAGGTGGAAGTGTCAGCACCACTTTAAATGAAACCATCCGCAATCAGCGCCGCGCTTTGCCTCGACACCAGTGCGAAGAAATTAAAATGTAAATCTAAATAAATATTTGATTTCCTCGAGTGGGTATCGAACACACAACCAGTCGATTTTACAGTCACACTTTGTGCCCCTGCGCCACGACTGGTCCCTATACTATAACTATAATGTTGTAAGTAGGTATAGTGCTTTGTTCACAATCATTGGTAAATATCTTAAATAAGTAATGTTTTTTTGTCTTGATCTATCTATATATAAATACAATATAAAAAATACAATATAAAAATAATTTGAACCCGCGCCTCTTTGGAAACCGTCCAACCGCTCTGACCAACTAAGCCATACGTTGTCATCGAGCTACGTCGAAATTCTTATAGGCTTGTTACAGCTTAATTGAAAAAAATAGTATTCTCTCTTGCTAAGCGATAATTCTAAGTAATTGTCTTTGGTTAGCGGACATTTTTAAAAATCTCCCTACACAGATGCTAACAACATAAATGATGAAATGTACTTGTCTAGGATAGATACCATTATAAATATATACTTAGTCTTTCCATAAATATTGTTACAAAAAAAACATTCTTTTTTTATTGTACGTAACATTTTTACCATTACAGTATGTTAGATTGATATATTAATATAAAAACTTCTTCAATCAACTATACGTGTGTCTATTATATATGTGGATAGTCGATCCGAAAGTAAAACCATTACAAATATTCTAAGTAGTATCCATTGGCTGCAATACAGGTGAGATCAGTTATCAATAGCAGCACACACTCTTTCACTATGTGAAAACTTCTTCACTGCCAATCGTATGGATTGTGCAAGGGCGTAATTTTCATCTTCCGAGATAAAATCTTTTGCTTTCACACACGATCACTTTTCCCTACTTTACGAACTTTTTTCTTTACTGATTTGATCGCTTTTTTGTACGAACACTACGTGGACGTCCTGGTTTCGTCTATTACATTGTGCATATCAATAGCCCGATACACAAACATTTGACTAAATACCAAGCGTATGCAGGATTTTAAAAATTGTATTTGGTTCCCTATTTTATTACCTTATTTCGTGTAATGCAATCACAGCGATTCGGTTCTCTTTATCACGCCACTCCATTTTAATATCACAAAATATTTTAGAATAATAAGTATATTGGCGCGAAAATAAGAGAACACAATAAACAATCGTATAAAAATGACAGATTCCAAATTCAAAAGTAATATTTTGTTTTTAATAGACTTTATGTATCTACATATATTTATTCTCAGCACAGGTTCTAAAAAATTTTCATTTTTTTATTTCAAATTATAATGTGTTAACCGTTTGTAAAGAAAAACAAAAATATAATAAATCACCTATAAAAATAAAATTAGAGTTACTCCCTTTTCTATTCGTAATGATTTGGGATTAATGATTTCAAAGTGTGAAAACTAAAATATTTTAATATAATTAATAATTGAATAAGGATCTGCTTAGTTATTTTTCTTATTTTGTATAAATATACAAAAAAGAAATAAAAAATCACTTTCAAAGTAACTTGAAATAACAGAAAATAAAAAAAAAACAATTTAAAGAATGTATTATTATATGTATACGCCTATATATTTAATACAGCAATAAAATATTTAAGCTGATTAAGTATAATACTTCCTTTTAGCATTATCGAGATAGAATAGATGCAAAATGTACGTTACAAAATTAGTCTAATATAAAACTTTTATAATAATAAAATCTGTTTTTTTGTTTATACTTACTCTTATAAAATACTAGCGGCCCGCCTGCGGCTTCGCCCGCTTTAACTAAATGATTATTGATTTAATAAACAGAATTGATTGACAATTATAATAACTTTTAATATGATTTTTTATTACTTTAACCTGTTATGTTCTAATATGATTTTTTTGATTGTTTTGAATTCAAAAATACGACCATTGTTGATATTTGATATTTATAAAATCTATATAAAGCTAATTATTTATTACACGTATAGATATATATTTGTAACATTATGTTTTTTTAACTATGTAATGTACGTCTCGTCATAATTCTAAAACTCTGTTAAATGTGCTGATGTCCGTCAATAATTTAACTCTTTCAGAAACAGCATTAAATGTTAAATTATTGATTTGAAGGATTCATAATATTCTTTGTAAAATAACTGTAATGATTGCATATTAATTCCTGTACAGTTTTTAAATTAGTTACATATATTATTTATTAGCTAAATGTACAATTGGTAAATATATCGTTATTACAGAGTACACGTAGAAAGGATATTTTTAGGCATTTTTATATAGATTTATTTCAAACGAACAAACGAACCGAAGAATCTATGTATTTACTTAATATTTTTTTGAAGATCAAATCGGTCTTTATTTCTGTGTTGAATTAATTACGACTTAAACTTAACTGTTATGATTTATGAAGATTACCTTCACTCCACTAACAATTCTATTTAGTTTACTTTATTGTATAAAATATTGTATAATAGGGCTTCAAAAATATATATTTTTATCAACAGTCATATAACCAAGACGTATCGAATGGCATTCTTTGGCCAAGAATCTTACCAGCGCGATTGCTAAATAACATTCGCAGGCAAAGTAATGCCTTGAGTTCATTCAAATGACGATAACTTTTTTTTTAATGAACCGATTTTGATGAAACAAACTGTTAATTGTTGAGTTAAAATAAAAAAACTGGTGGAACTTTTATGTAAATCGATTTAGTGCTTTTAGAGAAAAATGTGACCATACATATCGACAGACAGACAGACAAGAAATTAAAAAATTTTTGCTTTCTATTATTTAAGTGTCCCTCTATCCATTTCAGTCAAAATTACTAAATGTACAGACAAAATATTTTTACTGTCTTATTATATATAGAGATTATATACTCTAAGAGGCCAGTCGTGACACAGAGACACAAGCGTGCGACGATAAACGCGACCTTTTGGAAATTCAATTTCCACTCGAGAAAATTAAATATTTAATATTTTAATTTCCCCGCTCTGGTAACGAGACATAGCGCGACGTTGAATTTCACCCACTCAACACGTTATGTGACGTATTTTTTGTCGTGGGGGGGCTGGACTTTAGCTTTGACAAGATAAAGTAAATGTAAATGTGTTTTTTTAATTTTTCAGGGTAAATTATGTTGTAAGTAAAATTTTTAGGGTGGGCACCAGTCTATTCTGGCGTGGACACGGCCCATCCGGCTCTCCCCCTTCCTACGCCCATGAGTATGGTGTTGGCTTCCGCCCCGCAATGTGGAACCTAGCAACATGAACAACCGTGCTATTCGTCGTGAAATGCATAAAGATAAAAGAAGTATAATATAAATATTAAGACTTCAATGTAAAAGTAAAAGTAAAGTAAGGTATTCATTCTTCTTAAAGTATTAAAATCTTAAGTATAGTAAGGTATTACAATTTTTTATACCATGTGTTAACTTATAACAAAAATCATGTTAAATAATAGAATTAGAATAACCATACGGTTCTTCGATAGATAGAAACAGCGTCTTTTATTATATACGAAATTTATTATAATTTTCGAGTCTAATATAAACTTCATTGTATACTTTAAGCTTAAATTAATAAAACAGATCAAAACATTATGCTCACAAGCTTACAATAAATAAAAGTAGATGCGTAAGCACGTCACAAACAAGGACCACTCGATCATAAATCTTTAGAGTCCTCTGGCACACATAAGAATAATTTTGAGCAAAACGTGTTAAAAGAATTACATGCATTTTGTATCCACATAGGTTTATCTTTCCACATTATGAACACATAGAACACTGGGATTCCAAGAGCTATAAAAGCGACACCTATACCGATTTCCATGGGTTTTTGTATGCCTGAGAAAACCACAAGGCTTGTACAAATAACGAGGAATGCGATTGGTAGTAGGAGGTTCACTCGTATTGGCCGGGATAGTTCCGGACGTGTGTACCGTAGCCACAGCAGTCCCGCCACCGAGCAGAGTATAAATAACGCCTCGACAGCAGTTACGTAAACGATCAGCGACTCCACGCTATTCGATGAGAGAAGCACGAGGGTTACTAAGCACTGAAAAGAAAAAAAACACAGTTAAATTGCATGATTATCGAAAAGAACTCTATACCTGTATTGTTAAATCGAGAAAGAGAATTATTCTACTTTTAATTTAAACTTCTAATAACCATATCAAACTATAAAAAGTTTACTTTATAAAGGCCACGATTAAGAGAGTTAATATATTTTATAAAAATAACTATGGAAGTAATACGCTCATGGCACTGCAAATACTACTTTATGACAATGTCTCTAGAACTCCTTAAAAATTATTAGAAATCAAATATCATAAATGACTTTTGATAATTATTTATTTAATAGTTAATTTGTAAGAACACCCAAAAGCAAAACCAAAGGATCTTAAGTCTTAGGAATAGACCATAATTAATACAAATAAACCATAAATGGATTTTTATCATAACCACGCCTTGCAAGATATATCAACTGTAACTTTTTGTAATATCTATCTTTTCAAAGAATATCTAGTAGCCCAAATTAACATTAATATATCGTGATATACCACTGCAGAAAATAATAACTTAATATATGCCGGCATCAAGTTGTTGAGAATATTTTAATGTAATGTAGGTCAAGGAGAGCAACGAATGGACATAATATAAATGGCAAAAAAATTAACGAACCAGGCCAATGCTTTTAATAACCTATGGTCTTATATATATTGCTTCTAATAACAAAAAAGACTGCAGTAGCTTTATACATATGGCGATCAAAATTTAATATTATTGAACATAATGTTATATCATTACTTAATAATCGATTATTACTTTGCACTGCTACTGCTGATGTAAATCTAACGCTAATGACAATTAACAATAAATAGAGAAAGTTTTGTGGCGAAATGTATTTCTCTTCAATTAGATAGAAAATATACTGCTAAAATGGAAAATATTATCAATAATTATCTTTAGTTGGTTATGAGTTTTACATACAGTTAACTATCAAACGTACCATGAAAATTAAAGATGGTACGGGAGTTAGCCGCTTTATATCAATCAGAGAAATAGCAAGCGGTAAGTGGCCATTTCTGGCGCCAACAAAGAACAGCCTCGAAGACGCGTAAATAGCTCCATTTAGAGATCCAAATGTACACAATGCCACAAATAACGGCATAATCCAGGACATTACACCAAGTATTTTTTCACTGAACGTGACAGCCACGGCCTCTGAGGAACGTATCTCGTCGTTAGAGAGAACTATAAAGTATGCTATGTTGGTCAATGCATATACTAGCGTCACCACTGGCATGGATATACATATTGCTCGCGGGAGGTTTCTGTAAAGGAAATAATTTTATTGAACTTATTATTACTTCATTAATTGACATGACAGTATAATTTTATTATAAAAACTCTTATATTTAAAATATTTAATAGTTTTACTTTCTACATCATAACAAATCTAGGTACATAATAGTTCATATTTATTCACGCTGTATCCCGCACACAGCAGGGTATGCAGAGGGAACCTAGTGTTAAGACACACCGTTCCCCACTTTCTGCCGAATGCTGGAGAAATTGTGTGTTGAGTGGCAGAGCTCAACGCCGCGCTTTGCCTTGACACCAGAGCGAAGAAATGGATATATAAATTTAAGTAAATATTTCATCTTCTCGAGTGGGGATCGAACCCACAACCAGTCGGTTTTAAAGTCACACTTTGTGCCGCTGGCCTCTAGTTGATACTAGTAAATTTTAATTAACAGTATAGGCTTACTTGTAAGGTTCTTTAAGTTCTTCTGTCACGAAGTTCAGATAATTCCATCCGGAATACGAAAATAATCCAGTGTAGAAAGCTATGGAGATATCACCAGGCTTAGTGATGGTACCTTGCATCAACGATTCAATGTTTTCTGTGTGTCCAGTGGACAAGTACCATATGCTGGCAAAGAACGGTACCAGTAACGCCAATATTTTTGCTACAGTAAAAGAATCTTGTACTCGAGTCACCCATTTAACGTTGAAGCAATTGAGTGCGGTGAGAAAACCTGTAACATATCATTATTCATAATTAATAATTATGTAGCAAAAGTATATATATATTTATGTGTAATTTTTGCACAGTTAGCGAAAATTATTACATTATTTCGATGTTTTATAAGCCGCTATAGCTATACCTAATATCTATTTCTTATTTATAAATTCACGAGAGTAGTAAGTTACTTTAATTTTAGTTGGACCTGTATAAAAATAGTAAATTGAATGATATTTACACATTAAAATAGTTTTCCATTCCCAGCCGTACGTAACTGGATAAAAATAAACTCATTATGACCAATGTTAAAATTCTTCGTAGAGCGATACCCTGCTGCAAAAATACTTAGTTCCAGAAATATAGAGTAAATTATAAAATAATTAAGAATATCTCTCTATGTATAATAAGATATAATATATTTACTTTTTATATTAGTCCATCGTAGAAATGTGAACAACACAAAGAGGATAACTATGGTTTCAAAGCTCAATGTACTATTTGTCTGATTAGGTGTTTCAAATGAAGCTTGATTTAGTTTATCTAGTATCTACTATTTAACATCTTCCATCAAATTATCCTTTTACTTATGTATTCTTTCCAATAAAAAAAGAGTCATCGAAATCGGTTGGCGATATATTGATTGATCGTCCATTTGTCGCGCACATACTTAATGCAAATTTAAGACTTAAGTGATTTTTTAATAGATAACATTATCATAAATGAATCAAATTAAAATGAAACCACGCGGTAAGCACCAGCTTTCAAAAAAAAAGGAACAGAATCAAAATCGGTTTACCCAGTCAAAAGTTCTACAAACAAAAAAAAAATAGTCGAATTGATAACCTCCTCCTTATAGAAGTCGGTTTAAAATGAAACGAGAACGATAATAAGACATTATGTGCCCTTAACGTATACCACGTTAGGTGATCGGATAATTTCGCACAAGAGTACGTGTCGTGATGCGGGAGGAAGCCGTCATTATCCTGTCAGGCACAATCAGCAGTGCGCGCCACTGGTACCCTGGAGCGGCGGGACAGAGGCGTTCATTCGTATATTGTTATCGTATTGCCAACAATAGTGTGACTTTCATTGATCTTAATTTATTGAGGAGTGTATTTGCATTTTTCAAACGCTCTGTGGGATATTTTTTTTATTTATCAGTGTCACGCTGTATCCCGCCAATAGCAGGGGGAACCTAGTGTTAAGACAATTCATTCCCTACTGTCCGCTGCTTGGCGAAACCCACTCGCCCGCTTTGCGTTGTTAGAGAGAAGAAAATGTATCTATTAAATATTTAATTTCTCGAGTGGGAAACGAACCAACAACCGTCGCGTCTATAACCACACGCTGGCACAATCATACAAATACTAAATGTTTTCATAGTTATAATATCTGATAAGAATTACAGGCAATGCTTTATCTTACTATACAGAATTATCAAGCATTTATAACTCTGATCGATGCTTTTGATATTTGCTTTTTTAATCATTTAACAAATAACAGCCGTCCATCCATCATGTTGGTTGTAAATTTAAGACATGTATTAAGTTGAATAAAAAGAAAAGCAATTAAGTTTCAGTTCGTGGAATCGCTCTGTAGAGAATCCACAAAATAAACTACCAATAATTTTAAGTTTAACTTTAGGTCCCGCTGAGTACTGCTTATTTGGAAGTTTGAGTACATAAGTTTAGATGAATATATAAATAAATATAAAACGACGTCACCATGTTCATCCTAACCAAATTAATTTCTTAATGGGGTTCTGTAGAATTGATTTTAACTCAACTTTGAAAGAATCCTACTATTTATTTTTATTTTGCGATTTCCATCGCCTTAAGGTTGCCTGGAAGAAATCGTTATTTCAGTGACAAGGACGCCTATTGTACCTACGTGTTTTTATACTTGTATTCTGTTATTTCTTTTTTGGTTGTACAATTAAGAGTTTATTATTATTATTATTAATCCTAAAAATTAATGTAAGCCACCACCATATTATATTGAAAAACACTTGTGTAAATGTAATATATCAAATTGTGCAACCAAGTACGATACCAACTCATAACCTGAATACTCACATGCTAAAGTATTTGTAGTAATTTTGTACTTCTTAAAATTACCAATATAACATGTAAAATTATGCATAAAAAATAAAAAAATAAATGCAAATGTATTTTTAAAGAGTACTTTACAAGGTTATAAGAAAAAGACAAGCTTTAAGCAATTAAGTTTGGGAGTTCGCAGAAAAGCTTTACCAAGAAGGTAAGTATATTGTCGAATTGTTTTTAAACGGGTTTGTATATTCAATATACCTTTACGAAGATTCCTGTGCCTACATATATGTTGATACAGTGCATATTCCGTTTACATATGTATATATATAGGCTACATTTTACGCCAGATTTGAAGAAACCTTGTTGTAATATTTTTGTAAGGGAATGGAATTCGATTTTTACTGAATTGGAAATAAAATTGTAACTGTGAAAAATCCTTTAAAATAATGTCATAAAAAAATCTAATGATCAAAATTTATGTCTAAGCAATTTTTTTTGTTGTATGAAAGATTTTTTTAATAATTTTATTAGAAAAAGAATACTTTTAATAATCTAACAATTATTTTTAACAATTTAATTAATTTAAAAGTAACAAACCAGAATTGAAACTCAAATAGTAATAATAACTCAATGGAAACGGTAATTGATTTTGTGTGGAATTCAAACATTTGTAATCCTACGGTATGTGTGTGCAGTGTAACAAATCAAAACTTGTCACATTTCAAATTATATATTTTTACCTTAATGACTTTATTATAAATGTAAGTATAATAGTAGGTACAAAAGAATTTGTCCATGTAATAATTTCCTACTAATTGTGAATATGGTAATTTGTGAAGATGGATGTTTGTTACCCTTTCACGCAAAAAATACTGAACCGATTTAGATGAAATTTTAGAGTCATGCAGGTCATCAGAATAACATATAGGTTAAAATTTATTATTATATAATAATTAATTTATTTACAACAAAAAATTAAACGGACAAAGCCGCATGTAGGTCACTTAACGTAATATGGAAGTTTGTCCATAAAAAAAACAATCGAATAATCAATTTGGATAGTGTGTGTAAATGAGCATTGTTCTACTCCCGCCTAGCTTGTTTAACAGTGGTAAACTGAAATAAATATATGTACCATGTAAGTGTGCCACACATGTTTAGATAATCCATTACGAACTTAATTTGAATAAAATAATTTATATAATATAAGAAAAATATTTTTAGAAACTACAATATTATGCATCTTATATATACCCATTATGGTGTTGAAATATATAGAATAACGAAAAATGTATTATGCAGAAAGATAAGATGTTCCATATGTAGATTTAAATCTCTATCAGGGTATTTAATATATACAACATATATGTATTACAAATCATTATACTAGTCTCCTTAGATAAATCTTGAAATAAGTTCGATCTGAAGAAACGAAGTTTGGTATCGATAAATGGTAGCAAGTCAAAAGCGAGAAATGCATGAAGATAAAAAAAGTATTGTTTATACTTACACGTGACGACAGCGGCGATGAGGCTGACAGCGTCTGTGGGCGGTTCACAAGCTGGCCATAAAGGCTTAAGTATATTCTGAGCAAATGTTAACGCGGTAATAGCGTTCCCCGTTGGCACCAAGATGAATAATGCCACCCAAAGGTACAGAAATGCGGGTAAGTCCCCAAAAGCTTCTCCAATGTACGCGTAATCTCCTCCAGATTTTGGAATCATTGTACCTGTTAATAAATAGAAATTTAAACGTCAATAACTTCACGTTCGATGTTTTTTTTTAAGATAAAATTTTGTATTTATAATAAATAATTTGTCTTAGTTTAAACTTTCATAAATAATATTTTTGTTGGTAGATATACAAATTATTTAAAATTTTAAACATGTTTTTGTAAATACCGACTACATCATTAGTAGTGTAGTGACTATTAAATAGTAATAAGTGATTTTTTTATATATTATATAGATAATTTTCAGGTATTGCTCTATAACTGATGACATGAATATTTTATCTAGGTACTGTAAAAGTCAAGTCCTTAGTGAAGTCAAAATAGGATACTCTTAAAAACATATATTTTATTATATCGAAAAGTCTAGTATTTTCATTAGAAATGTTGATTTTTGTAACATATGTTTCTTTGAAAAATTTTCAAAGCAGTTGTTGTAACACGTCATACAGGTAAATCTTGCGTCATCATTTTTAGTATAATAAGAAGTTGAGATTTTCGTTATATATTTGGCCCGCAATAATTTCAATTTAAGATCATCGACCTTTTCTGGTTCGCTGAAAAAGAAACTCGCCACACAACACTGGCAAGATGCAAGCGTTTCCAAGAATAAAGTTGCTTACATCAAAATTATCTTTTTTCTTCTTTCATAAACCTCAAGACAAAAGACTTTAACTTATTTTTCCAAAAATATTGATTTTTAACGAAAAAAAAACACATTTTATGATAATAATAATCTGTTACACGACTTGTTTAATAATTGTCTTATAATAGTGTGTAGTCATCAAATGTACAAAGTGAAAGAGAAAGCTCATTCAAAGAGCTTACGTATGTTCTCTAATTATTGCATCATATAGGTATGCGATGAAAATCTATTTGTTAACATTGTTATATTAAAAATATAAATATATTTCATATTAATAAAGTTATGTGTATCACAATCTAATTCGCGGTTACTAGAAAACCTTGACCTCCGTATGTGAAGGGGTGTAGCGCGATCTATACAGCAATACTGTTACTTAAGATGAATTATCTACTTATTTTTGGAGGTTTTAAACTTAAATCGGAGCATAATAAAGATAATTTTAAAGATATTTTAATAAGATATTAGGAAAAAAAAATATTTTCAAGATTTTTTAAGTTACCTGACTCTACAATTTGTGTCTTTAACCTTCCTTTTCCTTTATTTTTTTTTGTTTTTATTGTGTATAAAAAATGTTTACAGATTAAATGTGATTAACAACTTAATTGGGTGTCTGTTTCAAATGACGTAGGCAGATTATAATATAATAAATTTTAATTCAACAATGAGATATTAAAAAAAAATGTCAAAAATTTTCATTTCTAAATGTACTTATCTACATTATACATTATATTTTTCACTTCGAAGTTGGTAGACCATGGACATATATACCAATATAAAAATATATTATTATTATAATTTTTAACAATTTTAAAGAGTTTTTCCACACTTAGGAACGAAAAATATTTTTTTGAACGTATTTTGAAAAAGTATTCTTAAGATAATTTTAAATATATTAGTTTAATCTTAAAATATATTTACGTTCTGATAGTTAAATATATTTTTTGAATTATTCAAGAGTGACTTATTGAATGTTCGAGATTACCGATTAGAAGAAAATAGAACAACTTTGGTTATTTTTATCTATCTGTATGTGCATTGACAAAAAGAAAAAAAAGCGAAAAAGGAGCTTGCTGTATTACAAAATAATTTAGGTTTGTCCTGATTTAACCAAGCTACCCATAGAACAGACGGAAAAAATATCTATAAATAGTAAGATATTTAAATATTTACGCGCACTACTTGATAACCGAAACAAATGTTTATAAATAGGACTATCGACGCCGTCACATCGTCGCATTCGGGTAGTCTATATGACGTCGATGGTCGTGGATTGAAATTCGTTCTTAAATGTAGGGGCACGATTGTCGAAAAATTTTAGGCACGATGGCGTAAAAAAATTAGACACGTCGATGAAGCTAGAGACGCAACAATAATGCAATGTTCAAAAAATTTTCAATTTTCAATTTACATGTAATTAATAAATGTAGCTACTTATATATACGAATATATAAATTATTGCTTTTTTAAGAATAAGAGAATATTATAGAAAATAATATCCTTTTATAATAAAAAGCGCGTTTTTACCCAATTTAGGATAATGGCGATTAAAATTACCTAAGTATATTCATTTTCATGCCATTACAATGTGGAATATGTTATACGAAATTAAGGAAAATACAAAATATGTAGTCGATGTTAAAGGTTTTACAGCTTATCCAATATGCATAACTTAATATTTATATTATTATATTTGATAAAAAAAATTATACTACTATTATACATATCCAATTTATTAAAATTAAATCTTTATTTTTCACAAATAGATATTTTACGTAAGAATTTTTTTGTTTAAATTAGATTTTATTCGCTAAGATAATGTTTTTGCAAACAACTACGCAAATATAGAAAAATTGCGTTGAATATGAATCTACGACCTTCCGTCCTCATAAGGAGCAATTATTGTAACGCATTTAATAAATAAAAATAATTTCACTGATCACTTTTGATTCAACATAAAGGATTTTCAAAATTTAAGGCAAAAGAATGTTATAATAATATTTTTTCATAATTAAATAATAAAATTGTTATTTAAAAAAAATATATATGAAAAATCTTATTGGAAAATATTGTTAGTCAATATTTTTTCCTTTTGTTACTTAAAAATCGTTGGCTTTACTTTTTGAAAATTTATAAGTTATTGTAATAGCAAGTGGATGAAACAATATGCTAATAAATGACGCACTACACTTACCTAATTCTGCATAGCACAGAGCTCCAATCATGGACATGAACCCAGAAAGTACCCATACTATTAGGGCCATGCCCTTCGAGCCCGCGTGCTTCAAGGCCAGACTGGGGGATACAAAGATACCGGACCCCACTATAACTCCCACAA
>DWQW01008270.1:0-14136 GCA_018249695.1 Heliconius erato demophoon
GCGAAGAAATGGAAATATAAATTTAAGTAAATATTTCATCTCCTCGAGTGGGGATCGAACCCACAACCAGTCGGTTTTGCAGTCACACCTCGTGCCGCTGCGCCACGACCGGCCTCAATATATATATATATATAACAAAATTATATATATATAACAAAATTATATTATTTTTTTATGTAATTTTATACTTAAAAATAATTTCTTACTTGCTTTTTGACCTTCCTACTATACCGTAGTGACGTCACAAGGTCCGAAATGGATATGCTCTGATTGATGCGGCTTTGCCCCAGTGTAAGTGAAACAGAAAAATGCATAATTATACTATTATTAAATATCTCAATGTTAGGAAACTAACCACAAACATATATTTTTTATCATGGATAATGTTAAATAAATTTTGTTTGAAGATATCATCAGCCCACTGCAAAATTGCAAAGTCGAGCGGTATCGTGTGTGTGTGTGGGTTCGATACTTACTTGAGGGAATAATAGTATTGTATTATTTCCATTTCCCCGTTAGTAAGGAAAAGTGCAGCATTCTATTTCACCACTCATCACGTAATGTGTCTAAATTGGCGAAAGAAATAAGAAACGGAGTGTCTTAACACTAAGTCCACACTGTCCACCAATATTATATGTCTCTTTACAAAAAGATTTCCTCTTAAGTTCAGTGTTAAAATCTAAATCAATCAATCACATAGATTATATAGGTAAAACAAGACTTTTAAACTCCAGTTAAAAAATGATTATTGTTCAAATGCTAGATAGTAGAGCTGTTATCAAAGACTTGTATAATCCAATTCAGATAACAAAAATGTTGTGGGTAGTTCCATCAGATGTATATCGCAGCAAGGATAGCAGTGGCTCCTACGACCAGCCAAGATCTTAATAGATAGAACAAGAACGAAGACAGGTTAAAGAGAAATATACTTAGCGAAAACAAATTAAGCAATTATTTTATTAAAAAAACGACTTTTGATTTAGCAATTATAATAGCGAGGCCAGACGTGGCGCCGGGGCACAAAGTGTGACTGTAAAATCGACTAGTTGTGGGTTCGATCCCCACTCGAGAATATGAAATATTTATTTAAATTTATATTATCATTTCTTTGCTCTGGTGTTGAGGCAAAGCGCGGCGTTGAGTTCCGCCAGAATTCCTCAGAAGTTTTGGGACAATGAAAAATAAGTATTATAAATTGTCTAGTATAATTATATAATTAATATAATAAAAACTAAAACAGCTTCACGCTGTATCTCGCACACAGCAGGGTAGGCAGAGGAAACCTAGTGTTTAGACACTTCGTTCCCACTTTGCGCCGAATTCTATGGAGGCATTAAATAAATATTTCTCATAATTTTCATAATAAAACATTAGGTATATAAAAGGGGTAACGGATAATGATACTTGCCTTTGTTTAAATATTTTTTTTACTTTTTATTAACTTCAAAATTTGAACCTACACTATATGTTTATCCACACGGAAACTGAACCACAATATCTACAATCTATTTTTGTATGTAAATATATTAAAGGGTAACATTAAATCTATTAAACATATAATGTTATCGATATCCGGCGATCGTGAATAAAGGGCATTACCATGTTCAAATAGATAGCGAAGCGTGGTCGAAATAGAAAAAAAAATGTGAATTAATTCACCTGTTTCCACTTGGAACTCGGATAAAATAGTATGGATTCCAGATTCTTGGTAAATTTATTGTAATTTTTTTGAGTCTGGGTAAATTTATTGTAAAATTTTTAAGACATATTATAAAACTAAGGAGTTGTGAATGTTTATGAAGTCGCATTAAAATAAATTGTGGATATATTCATATTACAGAATATATTTGAATTATGTATATAGATGAATGTTTTTCAATTTAAGCATAGAAATATCAGAGTCACAGTCAGCAAAGAAGACTGAGTGCTATGTAAGTTGCTTCTCTACATTATGTAGTAAAAACGATCGGTGACTCTCCACCGGCCTGTATTTCTGTTTTAGAGTTCTAATTTAGGTTTTCTTGGGGAACATTTGATTTCACAATCACGCTACAAAAAGAGATATTTTCGTCACATCACCTTACCAATATTTGTTAGAATATCAAATAAAATACCGTTTATCAAACTAAACCTACAGTAAAAACATCCATGTATATTATACAAAGAACTTAACAAAGCAAAATTTACGGATGTATCTCTAAGAGCAACAGGAAAAAAATCTCCATCCGGCTGATGGAAGATATGTCGGACATCGAACCCGCACCATCAGAGCCATCTCGATAACAACAATTGAATCAAGCCAGGCTTGTCCGATCATTTCATAGGCATAGAGAAACTAAATGTGGCGTATATGTATATCTAGGTATGTATATATGTATATATTGGTATTGGTATTTACTTCTCTATGGATATATATACACGTATATTTCAAGCATTTTCCGTTATTGTATGTTAGTCAAAAATAAAGAAGTCATAAACTATGAAAATACGGAATTGTGTACATTTTCAAAACCTTGCGAATCGCGTAACTCAACGCTGTGCGGAACTCAACGCAACGCGGGCAAAATTGTAATGTGAGTATATTGTTCTACTTACAGAGTTTCGAAAATATTATAACTTTGTGTAAGTTTTACAATCATCATCACCATTTTATTACTCACCTAGTATCTGCTAATGTTAACAATTTTACCTTGTATTTTTACTTTGAAACCAAAAAATGTTATTCATCATTTTTAAGTGAGAATAGTAAGACAATTTATTTGGCTTATAAAATAGTCGTATATAAGTAAAAAATACAAATCGATGTTTTTCTAGCTTTGCGCATATAGTAGGGTACTTCCGTTCTCTACTTTCTGCCTATTTTTCAGACATTATACTTTGAACGATGGGCCGTCGTTCTGATTTCCACACTGTTGAAATATTTCTTTACTCTGAAAACATAGCAAACCTCGGCTTTGAGCCTCAGGTCACTCAACACAAAATCTCTTAAAATTTGATCGGAAATGCCTATTCTGCTATATGTGCGTTATTATCCTTCCCTATTATATGCAGGATACAGAGTTAGGTTTAAAAAATATTTTGAATTACCTAAAGCCCTGTTATATTTTACCATACAGAAATATTCTTATAGGATAGTAGTACTTATTGTATAGTTTTTTTTATGAGCATTGTATTATAAAGCCACTTTCAGTAAAAACTTATTTATTTCTACGACAACCTGACAACAAGTGCGTCGACCGAATCGGTTATAGAGACGCTCGTTCATACTTAACTAAAGAAATGAAATGAGCTATGATTTATACTCTGATAATATCTCTAACACTGGCTAGTAATAAAAACAAAAAGATAAATATCCTATGGAATTGCTAAGAACATTTATTGCTTAATAATGTTATAGTATGAATGAGGTCAGTTGTGGCGCAGGGGCGTGTCATTGTAAACACGAGGTAAAGGTTGTGGGTTCTATTTCTACTCAAAGAAATAAAACATTTAATATTTCCGTTTTCTTCGCTCGGGTGTTGAAGCAAAGCGCGGCTTTGAGACTCGCCACTGAACATGGCTTCAGAATTCGGCAGAAAATTGGGAACTTAGTGTCTTAACACTGGGTTCCCTCTGTCTACCCTGCTGTAAACGGAATACAGCACGAAGCTTTAAAAAATATATTATAATATTTAATACAAAACAGTGATGGACGCATAAATGTTTAAAACTACACAACGCATTTTTATATGGTTTTCACTAATATACAGATATTTCAAGAGAAAAGTTTAATTATAGAAAACATAAACATACACGGTAAAGCCGAAGATTTCAATATTTTTACTGTGATGTCGTAAAACACACATATTTTACGAGTGAAGTCACAAGCGAAACACTAGTCTGATAATAACATTTTTATTTATGGTGTCGTTTCTCATAAATACAAATACTATTTAGTGCCCTTATTATATATATTTAGTATATAAATGTAACCATTGTGTGTTAAAAAAATAGATTTTAAACTTACTTATTCAATTTTCAATGTAAATAAACTAAAGTATATAACAAAAATAATAGGTCAATAATAAATTATTCTCTATGATTATTTCTTAAGATTTAGTCAAAATACGGTATGAACTATTAAAATTTTTACTTATATCATTTTTCCTCCGACTGTTTGGGATAGATAATTTTTGATTCAACAGCACAGAGAGGCTGCACGGGCTAGTGAGAATTTAATCATACAAAACATCATAATCCATTATCAACCTTATACCTTCAATAATAAAGTAAAAATTACGATTTCCGTGTAAACAGGAACAAACGGGACCATCTATGAAATGCAGTGGACAGAGATACAAGAGGCTTTGTTGTCGTATAACTGTATAATGTACTAGCGGTCTGTGACATGGTCGAATTGAAACAAAAAATATATTATTTGGACATGTTCACTTAAGAGTTTTCTTTCAGTTAAAGTTACTTAAAATATACGAAAAAGAGGGTTAAACGGAATTTAATGAATGAAATAATTAACATTCAGTTTAAACATCAATATTTTTGACAAATATGTTTTTATATATAGTTATAGTTTGTTTATACATATCGTAGACCTAGATCTATTACATTTATTTATTCTCATAGTACCTACTAATTAGTACAAATCCAAAAAGGTATTACAATTTTTTTCATCTTATCAAAATTACTTCACAAAATTGTATTTATTCCGTTATTTTCGAAATGAGGTACTTAAGATGTAGGGTCTTTATAACGGATATTCCCTCGATTATCCCTCAGCATGATTCCGAACGAACAAAATTTTATATATTCAGTACAATAATGGAACTTGTAATCAAATGGAAATAAGTAATGAAAATTAAATAGAAATTATATTATAGAAAATTATAAGTTGTGGGTTCGGTCCACATGAGGAAATGAAATATTAAATACTTTTTTCGCTCCGGTAACGAAGCATAGTGCGGCGTTAAATTCCTCCACTCAACTCACAATGCCTCCAGAATTGTCCTCTGCCTACTCTGCTACGTGCGGGATACAGCGTGAAGCTGAATAAAAAAAAATCTGTTCCGCTACTGAGTGATTGGCCGATAGCGTACATACGAAACAACGATCAAAACGCTGGAATTTGGTATTTATATTCCTTACGGAAAATAGAGGACGGCAAGGAGAAGCTTTCCCTAAATTCCTACGGGAACGTGAAAATATGAGGTTCCCCTTTTAGTCTACGTACGCGAAGTTGTCAGATACATCTTATCTATTATAAATATATTCATTTATATATCAATAATTTCCTACCATAACTGGCACATAAATTAATTATAAGAAAATATTTCATAATCGGTACCTAATATTTTAATTATATTTATAGTTATTTAATTTTTATGATCGTGCTATAACGCTGTAAACGTTCGTTCCCGCGGTGCATTCGGTATGCTAAGAACTTCATCCGGTGTTCAATTATAGCTTAATTTATTAAAAGCTTCTCACTTTACGACTGCTGCATATTTATATTGGGATTGGTTTTTGAAATATGTTTTTAATATTTACAAAATCACAAAGAAGAAGAATAAGGCAAAAAAACCCATTAATTTTACGTGAAATATATTTTGTATAATATTATACGCATAAAACAGGATAGGCACAGGGAACCTAGGGTTGGTTGAAAGTAATTCAGTATCGAGAGTGGAAATCATTTCATCATCTTCATCATCACTAATCACAACTTTTTTTTCACTATTGGGCAAAAAACTTGATTACCTTCTTGCCTACTCTGCCAAAAGATCGGCATAGCGTGAATATAAAAAAATATTTTAAAATAGTAGCTTCCTTAAAAAATCAAACTCTCTACCATCGCCATACATATAAAACATTTATGTAAACACATACATTTATACATGTGATAAGGCTGCCAACAAAGAAGACAATAACATCTAATTTCTATTATTTTATTTAAAGCGGGCATAGAAAGTGTTTCACAAATGCCAGGAACGGTGCAGTTCGCACGTTGTTCGTTGTTATTGCGGAGTGAAAACGCCCGGATGTCGCGACTGATTAGTTTTTATCTTTAGCATTTGTGTATGTTTTTAAGTACTTAAGTTATTGTTGTTACGTTCTAAATATATACTGTGTTTCTGATTTTTAAATATTATTTCTTATTGACATATTTTTTTAACTGTATGTCTACATATACTTATTTAGGGTTCGAGTCCCGCTACGTTAAATATTTATACGTTTTCTAAATAAGTATTTTTCTTTCCTAAGTGTAATAATACTTTAGTAAATATGTTTACATTATTTTCAAGTAAAGATTGATTGAAGATGGCAGTATTTTAAATCTCTTTTAGAAGTGTATATTTTTTTTTTATTTTATCTCTTTTTTACCGTACAAACTCCTTCGTGTGTGCGTGTCCATCGTCTTCATACAACCTGACGCTGGTAAAGTAATTTTGTGCTCTGAAATGACATAATTAAAGAACTGGGCTGAAGAATTAAGGATGTCGTTCATTTAGATCAATGTTTTTTTAAGATGTATTGTAAATAAATATGTCAATGTCTCCTGTAACATTTTAAAAAGTTGAAATACGTCTTAGTCGCGTTAAGTAAACGACATACATCTAACATACTAATATTTATCTATTATATTCATTCGTCTATCTGCTTTCATTCATTTAAGATTCATAGTATTTAAAGAAAAATTGTATAATATTCAGGCAAAACTAGAGCGACCGCCTAGTATATAATTCGTGTACAATACCTAATATAGACATTTAAATACACCAAAAACGTCGTTGAAACCAATTACAATTTACATAAAAAGTGAAAGTTGCTTATCAGTAGAGTAAAATGTTTTAAAAGGAAACCGCCATACGTTACTAATATGGCACCGCCGGGCCGAGATGCCATACCTTCCAGGCCTCAATAGATAATTACTTTTCAAAGAAATATAGTGAATAGTTATGACAATCTATCTATATATATAAAAGGACTTGTGCTGACTGACTGAGGTAAGACGCACGCAGAGCCGTAACCGCTGATGGTAGAAACGTGAAATGTGGGTAGATGTTTGTTTTCATATTCTGGACATCCACTAAGAAGGGAATTTGAAAAATTTTAACCCTAAAGGGATGAAATAGGGGTTGAAAGTTTGTATGATTTTTTTTTAATCTGTACCGATTTTTATAAAATTTGAAATTCAGACTCTTAAAAATATTTCATTGAACACGTGTTTCATGGTTTTTAAGAATTCACCCCCTAAGGGTTCAAATAAGGGGTTGAAAGTTTATATGGATAAATCGTGTTTCGTGGTTTTTTTTAGAATTCACTCCTAATAAGCGGGCGAAGCCGCGCGCGCCCTCTAGTTTAGAATAAAGCTTTATTTACTAGCAGTATATTTTTTTTTACTTATAACAGGGTAAGCAAAGGAAACCTAGAGCTTGACATTCCGTTTCTCAATTTCCTTTAAATTTTTGAGACATTGCGTGTTAAGTGGCGGAATTCAGCTCCACATTTTGTGTACCAGAGCGGGAAAATTTAAATAATTTAAATATAATCGTTTTCCTGATTAGAGACAGAACCCACAACCACTACGTTAACAGTCACAGTCTTTCCCACTTTCGCGTCAAAACTACCGCATGAAGTGGAGTAGTCAGAGATTTTGAAGAAATGGAACGAATTTATGAATTGTGTTAATTCCGTAAAAAAAATTAAGCAAAGCCACAAAAAGTAGTAGCTGAACTACAACTCACAAGGTAAGCCAACGTACGCGGAACCAATGGTACATTAGACATGTAAAAATATTCACAGCACGCAGTGAAAGTATTGAGCGCAGTTCAAGATCACTTGAGTTTCTGTTTTTGTTTTTTAATTCTCATCTTTACTCTTGATTTGCATGTCCTTGCTGGTCTTTTGCCAATGGCCAAGAGTGGTAATGGCCCAGTTGAAAAAAAAAATCGTCGGTTCTTCTCAAGTATGAATCAGTAACTTTAGTGAACCGGTGGTAAATTTTTTGACGTTCCAAAAATAATTAAAGCTTCCTATTTAGATGCCGTTGTAGTGGAGGACCACAAGCGTGTGACTGTAAAGTCGAGGAAATTAAATATTAAATATTTTTTATTATTTCCTCGCTCTGGTAACGAGGCGCGGTGTTAGGTTCCACAACTCAATACACAATGATTCTAAAATTCAGCAGAAAGGGGAACAGAAATATCTTAATGGGAACGGAGTAATACAGTGGGAAAGACGAATGACTTTAAACTTGGTGGTGAATCTGAGTGGGGAAAACAATTATAACTATTTAAATTGTATATTAGAACTAGAAGCCAGTCGTGGCGCAGGGTGTGCCGCACAAAGTGTGCCTGTAAGTGCGACTGGTTGTGGGTTCGATCCCCACTCGAGCAAATGAAACATTTATTTAAATTTATATTTTCATTTCCTCACTATAGTGGCTCGCGAGGCAAAGCGCGGCGTTGAATTCCGCCAATGCACGCAATGCCTCCAAAATTCGGCGGAAAGTGGGAATCGGAGTGCCTTAGCACTAGGTTCCCTCTGCCTACCCTGCTCTATGTAGGATAAGAAGTAAAGCTGATTTTTAAATTATTTTCATTTTTCCGCCCTGGCACACAAGGTAATGAAAGTAATAAATTTTATTCCTCCACTCAACGAGCAATGACTTAAAAAATTGATAATCTTAACAGTAGAGTCCCAGGTTCGACCTGCCTACCTTGCTATATGCAAAATACAGTGTTACACTATTAAGGCTATTGCTATTAAACATTAAAAATTGAATAACAACTACACAATCTACATAAGCGGTACAGTCTCTATAAATTCTAAAATCACATTCGTATTGCCTCAATAAGAGACAGCGCGACGTCCTACGTCAAAGGTTATGTGTGTCAGCTCACTGCTTCAGTGCGTTACGTAAGCGGTAAAACACCATAGCGAACGCCCACGTGCGCTGATTGCGCTATTGTAGAGCTGTTATAATATATGAATTGTCTTAGTTTTGGTCTTTAACCGACCTTAGAGAAGGAGGTTCTCAGTTTGTCCTCTACGTGTGTATGTTTGTTCGCGTTTATACCGTGTTTGGCTTCGTTTTTAGAAATTATGTTGTTATACTTAGGAGGTTTTGTATTTTGTAGGTATTTTAAACGACTTCAAGAAAGCTGGTTTTTAGTTTTTAATTAGATTCTGGTATGCAGTATTGTTAAGCTTATAGTGTTAATGGGTTAAGAATTTTTTATTAATATTTGTAAACAGCGTTTTTTTTCCTTTTATATAGTTTTAGTTAAAATCGTCGTGGTGCAATGGCAGTGTCTGGCTGTAAATATGATAGTTTTGGTTTCAATCCCCACTTGGGACAATTATTTTATTAAATTATTTTTATCACCGCCACGAAAGTTCCTTCTCGAAAATTTTAGCTGTCTACCTTGCTATGCAGGAAAAACCGTGAATTTTCTTATCTAGTTATCCTCCCTTAATAATAGTTTTCGATGTAACCCAAAAAAAAAATAAACATATAAATTAAATCAGATTCACGCAGTATTCCGCACACAGCAGGGTAGGCAGAGGGAACCTAGTTTTATGACACTCTGTTCCCCACTTTCAGCCAAGTTCTGAAGGCATTGCGTGTTGAGTGGCGGAACTAAACGCCGCATTTTTGTCTCGACACCAAAGCGAAGAAATGAAAATATACATTTAAATTAATAATTCATTTCCTCGATGTCACACTTTGTGCCCTTGCGCCACGACTGGCCTCAAACATATGTATAAAGTTAGCGAAATAATATTTTCTGTATTGATATATCTATTATACTGAGTTAAATACTAAAGCTCATATAAGTAGCTTAGAATGTGGCAATTATTTATTATAGTGACACTTAAAGTTAAAAATAATAACTTAATAATCTTAATCCAAGGGTAGCAGGTTCAATTTCTTAACATTACCAAGCTCTATTCATTCTATGAGCTTTCGTAATAGATCGCTACTTACACTAAAAGTCGTTAGCTGCGCGTGCGTTTCTCTTTATTACATTATATGTCGTATCCAATCATCTTGATTTGCTTGTATAAATCATACACGAAGTAGGGTGATGATTAATGTATGAAATTTGAAACGTTATTGTTTAATGTATGTTGTAAAAAAATATTTATATTTGGTGCTTACGTAATAAACGGTTTGTAAACCAAAATTTTATTTGTGTAGACTACTACTGTAAAACTTTAGGACTGTAAGATTTCGTTTTTTTTTCGTTACCGTAGAAAATTTGAAATATCCGTATTAGTGCAAAGCTACACTCTCTTATGTCTATCTTTGTCAAATTTCAGCGTTCTGTGCCGTTGCTCTATACCTTGTTTGTCAGGCACCCAGTACCAGTAGTTAAAGAGTTTTTCCTGGCGCAGTTTGTACTGTACACTGTATAATTGATATACCTATCTATGTATATAGGATTCTATTAGTATTTATTTATTGAAGTTTAAGTATAGATGGTAATGGTGTTAAGACACTCCGTTCCCATTAAGACCCACTTCCGTTTTACGCCAAATTCTCAAGGCGTTGCATGACGGATTTCAATGTCACGCTTTGTCTTGTTTAACTGAGTATAGAAATTGAAATATTAAATATTTAATTTCTATCAGTGGGAATCGAACCCACAATCATCGCGTTTACAGTCGCACGAATTGTACTTAATAAACTCTAACGGAGAGACAGAAAGACATATTTGTCTAATATATTAGCAATAGTGAATGAGTGATAGGCTTATTGTTTGAGCTTTGCACGAAGTATAGGATATTGTACTTTGACAGACATCGCTACTTACATACATACATACATATTATTTCTGCTGACTTATGTACTAAAGTTAATGTTAAACACAAGTAATTATAATAAAGACTTAGAATGTAAACATGAAAACCGGTCAAGAAGGAGTCGGATTTGCCCTATGAGGGCTCCGTACAAATTTTATGATTGTAGGTAAACGTGAACCATCTTTTTATATGCAAAGTTTCATAATTCTAGGTTAATGGGAAATATAGTATAGATTTTGATAACGTGATGAATTTTATACGAAATTCCGTAAAAAATATGCACGTATCTTTTAATGCGTTGACTAAGATGCTTAATTTTTTCTGTCTGATATTTAATATTAAGTTAAGCTTGACACGATCACGATCTTGAGATAAATGGTTTTGACAGACGGATAGACGGTACGTTTTTTTTATTTTGACACATTAAAAAGGGAATTGACATCGGTGGAACCTTTTGCCATGTGCTATTTTTTATTTTAAAAATAAGCTAATAGTTCAATGGGAATAAAGAAATCATATATTTTGTCAGGAAACTTAAGTAAATATAAAGTAACTCGTCATTCTATTGGACATAACATTACAATGTTTGCCGAGAGTATGGGCGTGTTTATGCTAAATAAGATTATCATGACAGCTCGATGTTATCATCTTCGATAACAATATAAATATTATCATTTCCGTATCTGTGAATAAAATATTGATACTAAAATATGGATTCTGTTTAGTTTGACGCTCTCTCCCTCATTTAAAGTAAATATTTATTTGAGACATTTCCGGTTGAGTGGCGGGAATCAACGGTGCGCCTTGAGTTGTTACAAGAGGAAATAAATAAAACAAAACATTCCCCCGAGTGGCGATTGAATCTCGCACTGTCGCGTGTACACTCACGCTGTCCCGCTGCGCCAAGGCGGCTTTTTATTAAACTTTACTTTGCTTTATAAGGAAATATTTAAAAAAAATTAGAATAATCTGGATTATTAGCATTTTTGAGCCTGACGTTCCAAACTTATCGGCCGTCCTTGGTCTTGATCCATCTACACGACAAAAACATTACGAAATACATTATAAATATTTATTTGACTACCTACACTGAACTGTAGAGTACATAAGTACAATTTCTATCAATTTTCACAATTTTTACGTCTTGCCAGAAACCCATTGTTAAGACACTCCGTACCCAATTTTACGGTCAATTTTTGAGACACTATGCGTTGAGGGGCGGAACTCTTCTCACCAGAACTAGAAAATATAAATAAATCGTTTCCGCAAGCGAAAATCGAACCCACTAAATCACGATATCACCTTTCTATATAACATTATAATATTTTAGATATTAACACGAACACAAACACTTTTCTTCCTACAATCCAAGCCTGTGAATGTTGACATAGCACACGATTATTACCATATATTTTGTATTACATCTATTGAATTTCCTATATTATATATTTATGTTACATTTTACATGCACGATTGGCTCTGTCTGGCCGATGCTGATGCTCAGTAGATCGTGAAAGAGTTATGAAATGTACGTAACATATTGTTATAATGTTATATGAAACTTCTTACTTGTGTAATGGACGTTAAATTTTATTATTTTCTTTTTTGTAAAAGTTTTTTTTTTGGCTTCACGCTGTATCCCGCATACACCGCGTACCTACTCTACTTGCTTACCCTGAGCAGAGCGTACCTAGTGTTAAAACACTCTGTTTCTCATTTTCCGTCCAATTCTCAAGACATTGCGTGTTGTGTGGTGGAACTCGACGCCGCGTTTTGTCTTTTTACCAGTGCAGGGAAGTTAAAGTATTGTTGTACAAACAGATAGAAAATTGGTCATATATATATATATTATTTCCTTCTGGGAACTAGGTATCATCTTGAATTTCGAAATAAACTATTTTACAGGTAATTTGTATATATTCACCGTAACATACATGTGCAATACAGCAATATAGTATATAGTATAGTAGTAATAAAATAACTCTTTCTCACAGATTCAAATTCATGAAAAACTCATTAAATTTACCGTAAAAGAATCATAATCCCTAGTAATTAAGAGTATACTGTAAGTAAAAAAAATAATATTTTTAGCTTCAAACTTCTCTCATATTAGAGTTGAAAAGAACTTTGTGTTCATAATTTAATCTTCGCCTTTCGTCTTCCTTCCGGTTTGTTTCACCAAAATGGTTAAGTAAAAATATTTTAAGATATTGTGAATTGAGAAACTGAACTCAACGCTGTACTTTGTCTACCAGAGCAGGAAATTAAATGTAATACTCCAAATAAAAAATCGAATCCACAACCGACGTATTTACAATCAGACGTTGTCTGTAAAGGAATAATTCAATAAAAACAACAAAAACACACACAGTCAAGTAAAACAAGCATTCAAATGGTATTTAGAGAACGTCGCCATCATCGAAGCTGCATACTGCCGTGCTATTGTACTACAGAGTAAAGGTCAGTGGTGCACGAGGCTTGTATAGGATATAGTACTCTCACTGTTACAAGACATTGAAATATGTGCAGCTTATATTTAACATATTGTAACGTTTCTGGGTTAGTTTCGTTTATGTAATATACTGTATTCGTTTTAAAAAGATATAAAGCTGAGGTTATTGTAGCTTTTTGTCTTATTATATTTGCGATAGTTATGAGTTCGATGCCCAATTGGAGAAATAGTTTTAATATTCCAGGAGGCGCGGGTTCGAGTCCCGCTACGTTCAAAATTTTATACGTTTTCTGAATAAGTGGTTTAAATATATTTATTTGATTGATGTTGTACACTAGAGGAAATGAAATATGGCATATTTTCATTTATTCTCTCTGGTGTCGAGGCGATGGTTCCGTGCGCTATTCGACGGAAAATGAGGAACGGAAGTGTTTTAATGAGAACAGAGTGTCTTAACGCTAGGTTCCCAGGTGCCTCTGCCTACCCTATTATGTGCACTAAACATACTTAAAAAAATACATAATTCAAAGCGCAGGATTAGATTCCGCTACTAAGCACGCTACTCTTTCTGTCAATCGAATCGAATAGAAAAATATTTATTATTTTTCCATAATTAATAATATTTACAACTATTTCATATTAAAATGATTTCAGAGATGACATTAATACAGCAAACACCGTAGTATAACCAAAAGTCACTGACAGATAACAAACACTTTACAGCATAACGGTTGCGATTGTTTATATCAAAATTGGAATTTGATCAAAAACCTTGTACCAGTCGCGAATATACAGCCTCCTTACTCGAAAATTTAGAATAATGCTCTTGAAATACCAGAAAATGCTTCAGCAATATGAATCCAAGAGTCAATTGTTACGGT
>DWQW01008271.1:0-14135 GCA_018249695.1 Heliconius erato demophoon
CTAAAATGTTTAAAAATAATTACCTTTTAAGGTAACAAATGCATACCGCACTTTTCAGTGTCATTAGCGAGTGACAAGTGAGCAATTTGTACCGAAATAGAGTGACACGCCCTATTTGTGCGACGCCCTGCAATAGGACTAACGAGAGGTTTTCATCTCTAATGATTACGAAAATAGAGTCTGGACTTCCGCAGTATATCGAAGAATTTATAATTAATATATAAAGAGCAGGGTAGGCAGAAGGAACCTAGAGTTAAGACACTCCGTTCCACACTTTTCGCCGAACTTCTCGAAGCATTACGTGTTGAGTGTCTGAACTCAACGTCGGCTTTTTGCCTTGGTGCTAGGGTGGAGAAATGAAAATATTAATAAATAATGTCAATATTCATTGTCTCGAGTGGAGATTGAAACCCACAACCGTCGCGTAACAGTCACACTCTTGTGCCCCTGCACCACGACGTTCTCACGCTTATATCGAAGAATTTACACCTAATTAAAAACAATAACCACATTAACGCTAAATGGCTTAAATACTAACATAGAGATATAGTAACACGTATCTACATACTTGCAATCTAGCTTGTTTAATTTTTTTTCAGCTTCATGCTGTATTAGAAACTTAGTGCTAAGACACTCCGTTCTCTACTTTCCGCCAAGTTCTGGAGGCATTGCGTGTTGAGCGGCGGAACTCAACGCCGCGCTTTGCTTCGACAGCAGAGCGAAGAAATGAAAATATAAATGTAAATAACCTACCTTCTCGTGTTGTCGGTATAATTTTTCTTATTTTTCGTTATAACTATAGGTATACATATAGGTATATGTTTAATTGTGTATATATTTATGCACTAACTTATTCCATCTTGATTAAATCTTTCTTCATCATTAATTTAGTCATAAAATTAATTAAATATAAGTTTAAAAGGAAAAATACAGAATGCGCATAACATTGCGATATGAATGTTGACATTCGGATAACGTTACCGACGTGCAAACATCTGAACAAATTGAACCTTTCATTGTTCTCTCCTCACTTATTGTCTATTTTCAAGATAATTATTATTTCATTATTATAAACATTTCGTCAAGGACATTTTAAAAATATCAATTTCATGGATCCACAATCTGTATTTATTAGGAAATGCTTAATCTTTTCATAGCACAATAAACCTATAAACTTTTAGTTTTGATTTTATTTTCATAATATTCAAATTTTCTTTAATTTTTCACGCAGTACTTATATATAGAAAATTCTCTAAGGGAAACCTACAAAGACGTTACGGCCTCATTGATATCGCTTACAATTTACACTAAGAGCACGTCCGCAACTCTACATGTAACGAGATAAAATAAATGACACAAATTTCTTAAGATTTAGAATCTAACGATCGATGGTTGCGTAAATCGATTGTAGTAAGAAATCAGCATGACCGTGGTCGTACTCGTGGTCGTTAACTGTACCAGTGTACCCTAACTACTGGATATAACGGTTCTGTACCTACTTTGGCGATGAGAAAATTATGTGTTTAATATTGATTGTGATGGCGACAACGATATAACAGTGAATAGAGTCAAACTATAAGTATTTATTATATACAGGCTGTATCCCGCCTGTAACAGGAGAAGCAGAGGGAACCCAGTGTTAAGACACTTAATTCCCCCACTCTACACCGAATGTAATTTTTTCGAGGCATTGCAGGTTGAGAGGCGGAACTCAACGCCGGGCCTTTGCTTTGGTGCTGGAACGTAGAAATGAAAATATTAATAAATAATCATTCATTCCCCCTAGTCGGGATCGAAACCACAACTGTCGCGTTACGGTCACACTATTGTGCCCATACGCCACGACGGCTTCTGCAATTATACTGATAATATTTTTTTTATTGTTATTTCATTGTTGACTTTCTAATTTTCTATTAATTGTTAATAGAATAGATTAACTACATATTTATTTGATTTCGATAGAGTCAATTTAATTCAAATAGCTTTTTAATAAAATACTATTTAAAATGTCATTACAATCGAATAATAATACCATTGATGTCTTAGCTTTTTATATTAATTGATATTTGATTATATATTTATCAGTGAAATCCAATATTCGTCGTGTCCATATGTGAAAACGCCCTATTATGTTTAACATTAAGCAAAAAACAGGAATCGTTGTGAAGTTGGTTTGTGTATCTATTATTTATTATTGTGACTTTACGCAATCATTTTAATTTCAGTTTTTAATTCCATTTAAAATAATGTTTTAATTTACATAGCATGTATGTAAGTTTCGGTACTGGTTGAATGCATACTAGGTGTGTACCTAGTACGCTATATTATAAAAAGGCACAAAGTGGAAATGGAAATAGTATATTTTTCCTAAGAGTTATTTATGCCACACTGAGAAAAGAAGAATAATTTTATAACAACTAGATGATGGAAATTTGTAAAAATCTCCTTACTGAGTGAGATTCTAACAATATAAATAAGTTTCAACAAAAATATAAAGATTTCGACGTAAGTAGGTTTCGTAGATTAGCTTGTTGAGAACGTAAGGCTTAGTTGTCAGAGCGCGTAGACGATTTTAACAAGAGTTGAGATCCCAGTACGATCTGAAAAATATTTTTTTATACGTTTTATAAAAGATATTTCATTTCATTTTTACTTCAAGGTACCTTACCTGGATAGAAATGTCTAATTTGTAGTGATTATTATTTTTCAGTTTCCACTAATCTAGCGCTATTGTTTAGACAACAGCATTTCCATTGTCTGATGACTAATTACTCCGTGACAATGGCCTTCGGTGACAACCGCGTATAGCGAGAACATTTGACTGATAGATATATGCATCATCATTGTTAAAACATAGCTTATTTGGATGTTTACTATTTTCTCAAATATACTGTTCTCTTGTTATTATATTAATTATTATGTAAAAGTACAATGAAGGACCAAAAAAAAAACATAAACATTTTGAACGTAGCGCGTTTAACCCGCATCTCTTAGAAACCGGTCAAGGACCTTGAAGGCATCTTTTGAAGAGGTAAATTAGGTAGAATTACGTTAATCTATCGTGCAGATATTTTTGGTAGAAATAGTGTCGAAAT
Organism: Heliconius erato demophoon; assembly: GCA_018249695.1. Lineage (NCBI taxonomy): Eukaryota > Metazoa > Arthropoda > Insecta > Lepidoptera > Nymphalidae > Heliconius > Heliconius erato. The sequence goes on from DWQW01008271.1 coordinate 3,096, forward strand.
TATGGACATTTTATTAAGGTATATTAGAATCAACTGCAATAAGTTATTAAATACTAACTGTGTTATAAAAAGAAGTCATTTACAACATTCTTCACTTATCTTCAGGCAACGAACACGTTTTTATCATAATGTTGTATTGGTGCATTCTTAGAAAAAAACAGGAGTTACTTTACCAAATTTTCCGAATGATTTACAGTTAAAATACAATCAAATATAATCCTGTCCAAAATAAAATTTATTTTAGCATATTATAAAATTATTTTAGAGAAAAGTATACCTATATACACTCCAAAAATAAAATAAAATAAAATAAAAAAAAACAAAATATTCGTGGCATATTAAAAAAGCCAGTCAGTATAACGTTATAAAACCGTGTCGATGGCAACCATAAACCATTGCTGATAAGAAACCACGGAGAAAGTTTCTGCTATGCTCTATTTATATTCTCGAACATTTTTAATGTTTTACATTCGTATTAAATACATGTTCTATTAAATAGAAATTTGTAACAACTTTCCTCGACGAATTGAACAATTTCTTTATTCTATTTGTAGGAGTTGTGTTGCTTTCATTGAATATGTAATTAGGTCTAAGCTTGTCTTTGTATTGACTGGATATATTATTATCTGTAGTAATTTGTTTTTTTTTATTTTTTGTTTAGAATTTTTATTATTAGTTTTTTTACTTATAAAAAGGGTATAACTTCTATCTTAATCTTAAATTCCTCATAAACTTTTCAAGTTATGGATAACGTTCAAAGTAAGAGAATATGGATGTGAATAATGAATAAGTTTCCTCAGATGTCACTGGGAAAGCTGCCATTGTCAAGATTGAAACTGTTAATGCAGTTTCCTTTTTGCTACTTAAACAATAGTAACAGTTGTGAAAAAGAAAACACGTAAGTGATAGAGATTAGCTGTTACTATTTTCTAAGTTTTTAGAAAATCTTCTCAAAAACGCGGTTATTGTATATTTTATTATAAGATTAATATATTTTTTTTAAATTAGTAGTTTTACAATTATGTAATTGTCAGATTATTAAAAAAATATAAAGTAAGAGTCAAATTGAGTACGACGTCCGCCATTTTTTCGCACTAATGATAAGAGTCACGCCAATATTCCGTAACATATATTTTGTCATTCATAAAATTCGCACGCAAATCTGTATCCATAGATAAATAAATAAACAACTTGTTATTGTACAACAGAAAGACACAGCACAGATATATATTAATATTTAGAATAGTATAATAGGCGGCCTTTGTATGGAGGAGAGAATATTATATTGTCTGAAAAGCAAAGGGATTTAAGGAAAGAGTTGATATCTAGTTATAAATACACATATATATAAACACATATATAGCTAATATATTTTATTTTACCTTTGCACAGTTTAAATCTGGGACCCAACAATTTTTTAAAAAGATCTATTAATATGAAGATACTTCTTCAGGCTTCGTTCATTTAGAATATAATTTTATTCTATAGTAAAAGGTAATGATAATTAAGGTTATGTTGCAATAAATTAATAATACTATAACATTTACTTAAATTAATAAAACTGCTTACAATAAAATGAATATTAGTCAGATTCGTAGTATAAATAAATTGAGTTACCATAACGTAATAAAACTTTGTAGCCATGATCAAATGCTGATAAGGAAACATTGACTTGGAAAAATAAAATATACATTAATAAGTTTCATACTGTATTACATTATATTGAAGATTAATTGAACCTTACTAAACAACACTTTTTTCTATTCAAAACTTAAATAAGTAAAGCTCATGATTATTACCCATATTTAAAATTTAAAAACCCATCTCAAGTCTGTGATCGATCTTGAGATGGCGTTTCCATTCATAAATTATATACACATCTATCTATGAAAACGACATCTCAAGATCGGTCTCGGACTTAGACGATTTATATACACGGTCCTTAATCACTTTTCTTCATCACGCAAAAAACTTTACATAAATGCATTAGCTATTAGCCTACAAATTGTCTTTGCTTAGAAGAAGCTGCACTATGTGGTATTATATCACGATAATTAGATAAAATGGTACACAGATTACGTATGTAATACATAATATTATGTTGTTATTAGTGCTTCAAAGAGATATTTTTATTATTTTAGTATGTATATATTTTTCCGTATGGTGAAATAGGTTAAGAGGATGTTACATTAATACAGCGTCATTAAAATACTATTTAAATTTTACCTTCTGTTTTATTTTAAGTAAAAAATACAAATATATTAAAAATATTAACGTAATGAGTTGTTGTTTATTGAAATAAATATAAAAATCACATATATTTTAAAAGAAAAAAATTAAGTACAAAACATAAATAAAAGTTAACTTTCAAATGATTGTTAAATTAAAATGTGACATATACATTCAATTTAAAACATTATAAAATCGTTAAAATTATTAAAACCTATTTGTATTTTATTTATATTGTATCAATAAAAGTGGCCATGGTTTCTGCACCCAAACAAGTGTGCAACGTACCGTGTCACTTTCCTGTTTCGAGTGCAGTCTATGTATGGATGAACAAAATAATCGACATGGCATAAAGTACGAAATAAATATGAACATTTTGCAATGTTAAGTAACGAAAATATAATTGGTCTTTAAATAAAATTTGCGACGTAATAAGATACTCATAAAGGTATTGCTTGTAGAAGGATAATATAATAAACAGTAAAAACTGATCTTAAATGTTGTGTTTTAAATAAAATTGTGTCTTAGATAATGCTTTTTTATTTATCAATAAAATCTCATGATATCTGGGTCTATGAAAGGTACACATAGAATCAGTTGTATGGAAGATCTTTAGTTAAGGAATACTAAAAAGTCTTATACCTATATCATTTCTACAAGTTAACTAATCTACATATTCTTTGTCTTGAGTTGTGTGTAGGAATGTGCGAGGAACTCTATCATTTTTTGTGCGGCTTCCTGTAGACGTGGGAATTAAGGGTTATCCTCGCCTTTCCCTGGGGAACGCCAATGAATGCACTATACAGTGTAAAGTAGGTACGTATTTAGCATAATAACAATAAAGGTTATGGCAATAAAATTATGAAGAATAGAAAGAATAAAGCGTGTCTTTTATTTAATAATAGACTCCATATAAGATTCTTCGCACTTGAAACATATTGTAAAAAAATATACTGTATATTATGGATACTATTTTATTGCTTACAAATTGAAAGGCCCAAGGCTTACAAAAGCCTCTGAGCCTTCACGCATATGAATTTGATAGTTTAATTACTTATTGATCTCATAAGTTACATCGAAAACACTTATACATTTGGTCACAGTTTAAACGTAGCATTGACATACATATAACTTTAAAATGGCCCTTAATGAAAAAATAACAACTTATAATTGTGTAGTTGCTGTTAAATTTTCATTTACCTATATAAATAATAGAAAGAATAACCTAAAGTCATATACAACGTTAAGGGATAGCATTTTATTTATATTTATAGCATTGTAAAATTATTTTAAGCGTCTCGTCTCTCTCTCTAGTCGTAGTAAGGTAACGGTAAAAGGTAAGATATCTACGTTCTCCATCTAGAAAAATGTTTAAATAAAATACCTATTAAGAAAACGTTTAAAAATTTGGACGTAGCGGGACTCGAACCCGCGGCTCCTGTTACAACTTATTTATGTTGACCCAAAACTCTTTTGCCAGACGATAATTCTTAGTAATTATCTTTGGGTAGCGGAAATTTGTAAAAATCTCCCTACAGAGATGTTAACAACATAAATAAGTAACAAGCGTATAAAAATTTCAACATAGACGATGAGAACGTATGGCTCAGTGGTCAGAGCGCCTGGTCGGTTTCCAGGAGGCGCGGGTTCGAGTCCCGCTACGTTCAAATTTTTATACGTTTTCTAAATAAGTATTTGTCTTTCCTAAGTGTGGAATAACACTTTAAAAACGTTTAAAAAAATGTTTAACTGTTTAAAAATATTCAATGTTCATATTGTTTTTTTTTATGTAAAGAAATAGATTAATAATTAATCTAAGTTTCTCACAATATACATATATATAGAAATTAACATTAAATATCACATTCAAAAATAAACGAAAATATTCCGCGTAGGTGCGAATGAGCGTAATGTTTACAAAATAGTTCCACAGTTTGTAAATACACTAGCTAATGAATTGAGATAGATGCTCTTATTTTTAAACACATGTTTTTAAAGTATGATTTGCCGACTTGTAAAAATTTAGTATTTTAACTTTTTTTAAATAAAACTTTACTTTAATATTTTATAAAATAATTATGTATTTGATTTGACTAAATTAACGATAATTAAGAATTAATTGTGGCTAATTTGTAACCTACTAACTTGTATATATTTTTTATATTTCTAGAAGCTAAGATGCTTCTAGGAAATTTTATAAATAAATATGTACTGTGATTAGATACTTATTTACCTGTACACGAGCGTGACGCACGAGTTATTAATATTTGTACTAATTTCGTGACAATTAAATTAAAACTCAATTGAATTAAAACCTTCATATTGTGTCAAAATATCGGTTTCAAACTGAAATAAATAATATTTTTTTTATATAAATTAAACAACAACAGTCGTAATTTTATATTAACGTTCATTTTTATATTATTAACAATTAAAAATTAATCAATAAAATACCTTACAAAAAAGTCAATATTCAAATATGTTTATTTTTATTTAATTTAAAATACACGCATATTATTTCTAGACAAAAATACGAAACGCTAGACTATTTCGTGATTCTTCAATTAAATTAAATAAAAAATAATATATGCTTTTTTAGCGAAAACCGCATTATTTATTCATGTACATAAAACATAAATATTATCTGTGCACGACTAGTGGATAAACGTCATTGTAACCGATGGAAACACACACGTATATTTTTTAAGCCGATAAGTCATGCACGTCACACGAATTACTCTTCTCGGATGGCAGCCTTTGTGTGGTGGGTTCTGGCTTTATGGTAATAATAAAATTAACCACTTATTCAGTACTCATGACTCATAGTACTTGATACAATGCTAGTAAAACTCCCATGTCTATTCCAAACAAAATTATTTTAAAAAACAATAGATAATCGTAAAGTATTTTGTTTTAAAAGTTATCTGTGCTGTCTACATCTGTTTTAATCTATTGTATAAGAATTTTAAAGTTTTAAGAATATATCAGTTAACGTCTAAATACATTAAACGAATAATGCTAAACGGATATACATATGTGTAAGTACTTAGTCTTTAAAGGTTTCTTTATAACTTAAAATTTCATTAAGAATTTCTTATAAAAATAAAGTAACTAATATTTTTAAAATTTTAATTTATCTACAATGTTTTAGATGAATAAGGATAAATTTTTTATTACTTAAAATTTCATTAGGAATTTCTTAAAACATTGTAATTGTTTCCGAACGCATTTACAACATAGGAGTTCTTATAGATTATCAACAAGTCGTTGCAAGTGAAATATCTGAAGTCGAACCAGTTTCTCGATACGAAATTGGACAGCAAAAATAAATTATGCAATTATAAGACAGGATCTTTTGTTTCGATTGGAACACACCGGTGTGACATCACTGCATTTCGAAAGCATGACTCATTGAAAGATCACGTTCACTGTAATATCGCTGTAAACAAATTTGAGACGCTACCTCTCGAATTTGTGAACTTTTATACGGTCGTTTAGCACTTAACTAAGAATTTTGCTTAACTTTTAAGTGCAATTGACATGCTGGCGTCTCGCGGCGGGTGGTTGGAGCCTTTTTTTGATTTATATATTGTGACTTAATCTTTTTTATTATAAGTTTTTATAAAATATGCATTTTTAATAAATATTTATAAAAATTAAATATGCAAATTTCATAAATCTACAAAATATAGCTAAGTTTTTAAGTAACATTCAAAAGTTACGAATAAAATTAGAATAAATAAAAAAATGTTGCATCCTCCACAGCCTTATATAGAGTTCTAGCGTTAATATTATTCTTGCGGCATAACGCGTTGAAACAAATTAAATATTCAAACGAGATTACATTCACGGGGTGACCCTCGCAGGTAGAGTCAGCAAACAAGCGACGCCACCCTAAGCACTTGTTAGTGCAGGCACCTGTTAACTGCCCATACCTGCATGCTTGGTCTATATTTTAATGTGACACGCTTATACGTATTTATTTTAATAAAAACTTATAAATTTCTCAATTTGTAGAGAAGCTTTGTCTCACGTATTGAGGATCTCTATTTAATAGAATTGCGACTTCAAAGAAAACCTGTTTAGCTTTGCTTGCTTGCTAGGTTTATACATATATTAAAATTATATTTGTAATAGATTACAAAACTATTAGAAGCTGTATATAAAAAAGAACTATTAATAATTAAGCAGGTATAAAGTGTTGCATTTAAAACGTTTTATAACTTGAATAATAATCTACTATAGTTATTATTTTTTCCTGCATCGTCATACATTGTGTTTCTTTTAGATGTGAATAGAATGAAAGGACAACTGACACTATTGCAATTTTTGTTTTTGACATACTTTCTTATTAGTTATAATACCAATAAAAAACAAAAAAAAGTCATATTAACTTTATAAAATGCATAATATAGTGAATGCAAAAATCGAATTATGAAAAGATTACAACTACAAAACTCTATGTTGTTCAAATATTAAATATATTATTATTTTTGTAGCGTTCGCATAAAAATATATAAGCATTTGCGCAAGATAACTAATGCTAGCTTTCTATTTACTGTGTCCGGTTGCAAAGGACCAATTTACGTGGATAACCTGTGTTTCGTGTCTTAGGAGATAATGTGGTTGCATCCGCCGTTGAGCATGGGAAAATCATATATTTTATCCAACGTACTTTATTAGTATACATTTTTGCTTCGAATTGCATTGAATGCATTAGATTAAAATATTTTACAAATTATGAGTGTAAGTATTACACTAAGAAAACTTATAACTGTTCTGAGGTTCTGTTTTTGTCATCACAAAAAAACGAAATACGTAAATAGATTATTATTAAAATTCAAGGTAAAATATTATGAATTACATTATAGTTTTATGAAAAATAGTCGCATACCTTGGCTAATTGCCGTCCAACGAGTATGAAGACGAAAGCCGATAGAGCCTCCGAGGCGGGGATTGTACTACCGTAACTTGTCACTTCAACACACACAATATTCCACTAAATACACTTTTAGTATGTAATAATAATTTAAATAAGCACTTATTGTGAATGTTTCAATCACTATTTGTACACAAATATGTTTTATTTACACTTGTAACACCATAATACGTATATTTTCCACGCTGGTAGAGCGTCGACTGAAGGCGGGAAGACAGAGACAGCGTGATGGCGTGGAAAAGAGATACGTGTGGCTTGGGAGGGAGGACGACCGCTAAGCTTCAAGAACACACACTGCTGTTTAGTCAACTTCACATAGACAAAAATTATATATTTAATAAATAAATGTAATAGATAGAAAATTTTGTTTTCTTTTGTTCAATACATTTAATTATTTACGTAGGTTCGTAAGTACACTCGTTACATAATATTTGTAAATAATCTTTCTCTTCAATTCTGTAATTTTAAATAAAATAATCAAAAACAATTGCATTTATTTTTTAATAATATTAAATTATATTTTTATCAATAACAATATAAATAACGTTCTAAAATATTTTGTCTACACAAAGTGGTCTGCGCTCAGTGTGGAGCGCCGTACCTCCTGTTACCTGGCACGAGCGTTCACGGCGCCTCGCGCCCCGCACTCTGCCTCAAAATTTAAACTTTATGGCCAACTAAATAACTCTGTGGACAGATTGTTACTACTTTGCATTACTGTCGTTTTAAATATTAATGTATGACACACTCAAAATGGCTAACTTAACTTATAAGTCATGAGACCACTAACAGCCGGACCACTTGAAGGCTTTTTAAAACGATAAATTTTGTATGAAAGTGAAACAAAAAAAAATTGTTGCCATATATGTATTGTGATTCGTGATTAGATAGTAAAAACTTAAATAATTAAGAGTACTTGTTTCAGCATACTGTAAATAAGGCTATTTAAAGTAGTATCTGGCGTCAGTATTCACTATCTCTATTGTAGAGTTTGATCTTATGAATCTAACGGCGTTGGAAGTAACGTGGTGCATTTTTAAAAAAAATATTACAAAATATATTTTAAATAAAAATAATACATTTTAGTTTTTTTTTTCATGATAAAGCCTTTAGAAGGCTACACTTACACTATAAGTGTTGTTATATTTACATATATATTATAATATGTTATATGATGTTAAAATCTGATTGAAATTTTATTTCAATAACTAGGTAATTTGTTATAAAATATACTGTAATGTTTGTTTTTTTTTGATAGAAAATAAATAAGTATTATACTTGGGTAATTTCACACATCTCAGTCTCGTAATTTTTGTATGTGTTCTAAGTACGTGAAACAACACCTCCACTGAATACGTTAAATGGATAAATACCAGAACCTTATAGGAAATGAATACAGGCATAATGTCCGATAAATCTAATAAACTTAGTTTTAAATATAAAGAATAAAGAATTATACATAGTAATAATAATTTATTAGCAATTAAAGTATTAATTATTTATTTACATATAGATTTCATATGAAAGCAACAATGATGCATTCTGATCACAGGTACAATGTTATAGATCGACATGATAAACATATGTTATATAAAAATATCTTTCATCGATAGGTACTGGACAGGTCGTGACGCAGGGGCACAAGGTGTGACTTTAAATGTGACTGGTTGTGGGTTCGATCCCCACTCGAGGAAATGAATTATTTATTTAAATTTTTATTTCGAGGTGAGGAGCGCGGCGTTGAGTTCCGCCACTCAACATATGTGGGGAACGAAGTGTCTTAACACTAGGTTCCCTCTGCCTACCCTGCTGTGTGCGGGATAGAGCTTGAAGCTGTTTTTTTTAATAATTATCTTACGTCTGACGTTTGACCATATGAATCGTAGTGGCACTACTCTAATCTAGGTAATCTAGGTAAGCGACCATGATATACCTACATTTCATGGTCGCTTACCTAGAAATGGATGAGTATTAACAGAATCGTCCAAAGATTAGAAAAGTAAATTCTAATGCATATATAGGGAGAAAGTGGTAATTTTTCCCCCCATTTTGTTTTTGAGTTTCAGTATGAAAAGTAAAAAGAATACAAATCTGAATAATACATCCCTCGTTTTGATATAACTTAACAACAAAACTTTTAAACTTTATCTCTTAGATTTTATCTTTTAAACTTTGTCTCTTAGATTTTAGAGATTGGCCTCATTTCTTTAATTGAATATTTAGAGTTTAAACAATTCATTTAAGTGGCCATTTTGATGCAAGCGCTAACTCTATATAACTTTCAATTCTGCATGTACAAACAAATAAAATAGAGTTTGAAAGTGCATTATGCTAGATGTCAATAGGAAAAAAATAAGCATACAGTTTAATGTCGATACATAAAAAAATCTTATTCTTAATTTCGACAGCTTAAATAAGGTGTCGATCATTGGCCCGTGTGGGCCATTGGTGCGAGTACGGTGATAATTATAAAAATGTGAACATTTATAAAGATTATGAAAGAAATATTGTACTCTATTAATAGATATTATTTATTCAAATATTATTTGTAGTAACACGGTTCTTACAAAGAGAACAGCTATATAAGCTCTTATATAGCTGTTCTCTTTTTATCTACTGATCTGATTTACTTATTTTTCTTCAGGAGTACTATAGGCCACATAACATTATGGTTTAAGTCTTAGTAAGTCTTAAATAATGAAAAAACAATAATAATGAACGCCATCGAATTGCTTTAAGCGCGTTCGTGGCAAATATAGTAAAATATATGTCAGTACACTGTATAAAAAAAATGTTCTATTTTATTAGTTCTAAAAAAAAGTCTGTGATGCTGTATATCTATTTATCTCTTATAAATAAGTCACAATAAGGCATTTTGTGACAAAAAATAATCGAAAGTTGCAAGGTCATATTTCAACGTTTTTTATTTTATAAAGATATTGAAACTTACGAGCGAAAGTTATTCGATCATCAAGGAAATTTTATTAAGATATGCTTTGGCTTTTATAGCACTTAATTTCAACGCATACTTTTTGAGAAAATGTAAATTTAAAATAATTCAACGCTCCGCTTACGACCGCAAGCATAGACGCGAGTCCTGCGGGGGACGCCTTTGCCGCCGATTATGTCCTCGCAAGCAGCAATGTAATAATTGCACTTTTTCAAAATTATTTTGAAAAAGTGAATGTATAAATTATATTGATTATCATGTGGCAAATGCAGTATAATAAAAGAATTATAAATGGTATGCGGGCGAAGCCGCGAATGGACCGCTGTTACTAATATACAAACAACGTAATAATTTATTATGTTTTGTTTGTGGTGACTTATTATATGCATCGTCAGTAATAAGTACTATAATAGTAGCAATAGTAGGGTGAAGTTGTAGATTAATTTTAAAATACATTTAAAATGTAGCGTTGTTTCAAGCTTTGTTCATATACCTAAATATACCTAATAAAAGGTGTCTAAACGTATATTTTTTTGATATATTGTTTTACTTAACAGAATCGTCCAAAGATTACAAAAGTAAATTCTAATGCACATATAGGGAGAAAGGGGTAATTTTTCCCCCCATTTTGTTGTTTTCCCTCCAATTGTTTTACTTAGAAGCATAGAGATATTACAGGGAACAGTTACTTGTGATGTATGAGGTCTTCTCCATCAGATATAATAACAGTAATAATATTGAGATTGTTTCGTGTTATCAATTATCTTATCCATCTCATTAACTAAAGTTTTTTTAGTTCTTATATATTAAAACATAGATTATAAGGTATATTAATGTATTCACATTAAGTAATATTGGTAAAATTTGCCTAAATTACCTTATTAATTATAAAATCATTAAACATAATTTATAATACAATATA
>DWQW01008272.1:0-14134 GCA_018249695.1 Heliconius erato demophoon
TTTGAAGCAATAAAAAATTATATATCTACTCTACTGTGGTTTGAAATCTGAAATTATTTTGACCATTTTAAAGGGCAACAAGTCCTAAGCCGCACCAGGCAACAAATACCCTAGCTACGCCACTGAACGTAACCATAGTAAAATATTAATAAAAAAACTAAACAACTTTTAATTAAAAGTGCGGGCATAAAGCGGTGCAAAGCGACGCGAAATATATTGGGTTGAACGCGTTAACCTCAGAAACTAACAGTACAAAGGAAAATTATTTTTTGTCTTGAACCTAACTTAGTATCACTTAGAGTAGTGCCAAACGCTACGGTCCATTTTTGTGTTGGTTAGTCCATTTATCCAGGAAGACTATGGGCTATATTATACCACTTTAATCAGTATAGCCACTGTACCGAGGTCAGAGTTAACTTCCGCACTTAGAATATGCATATTATTAGTTATAGTATTTTTTCTATTAAAACATGGTTAATTGTACATTAGGGCTGTAAGTTCAAGTTATACAATTAAAATGATTTTATATATTTAAAATAAAGTTAGACAATATGCGGCGTTAAATTCCGCAGGTCAGTGTTACGCGTCATCATCTCTAAAAATAAGTAAAAGCAAAGTGTAACGCAAAACAATAAAATATACGTGAAAATTCAAAATAAAACTCACTTTGCGACTACTCCCACTCTTACATTATCTGGTGACAGCATTGAAAGCAGATCGTCTATTAAATCCGGTCTCCACTCCGTAATCAGATAATATGCACTTAAAATGTCTTCCATTGGAAATTCCTAAAAAAAGAAATAGTTTTTTGTTAATATGCTAAGATTAAGATAAGAAGAAGAGAAGTCCCGCAGAAAGCGGGGAACGGAGTGCTTTGATCACTAAGCCGTACGTCCTTAGCATTAAGCTAAACATATGAACAAAATCTTTAATAGATATGAATAAATACTGTTAGTATATTATTACAATTACTTCGCTACTGTTGCCTTTAGCCTTGAGATTTTCTCTACTCTAAGAAGGACGTCACGTCCATATATGAGATTTCACATCGACACGTCTGACCTCACATCCACACATGTGATCTCATGTCTTCACATGTGATTTCACGTCGACACATGTGTAATATATTACCTGCAACAAATGTACGTGTCCCGTGACAAACGCCCTCGGGTCCTGCGCGTCTTTGAACCTGAACTCCATCGCCATTAGGTCACGTTGCTCCTCCCACACCCAACGTTGAGCGCCGGTTTCTTTTAACATTGCTATGTACTAGAAAAAATAATTTTTACTATTTATAAAATGTACTTATGATAGAAAAAACATTTAAGAAACGTATTGAAACTTGTTGAAAAAGTAAAAATATGTATATTGTATATTTCGATAGATGTTCCACTTTATATGGGCGATATTTATATGAAACAATATCTAACAATATATTTCTGGTATTATTTCTAAATAATTTTAGAACCTACTTAGCCACCCACTATAAAAAAGTACACATAAATATATAATACAATTTACTTATCTAATTGTAAATTGAATTCCCACTCACCTGGAACACTAATTCGACGATATCATCAACATGATCCACTCCAGCTTCAGTGAGGTCCACTTGCACACCGAAGAATGCGAAACCACGAGCACCGATACGAGTACCACCGACAAGACTGTAAATACATTTAGTTTCACATAGCAGGGTAGGTAGGGAGACTTAGTGTTAAGACACTCCTTGTCCCATTTCTCACCTAACATTGACGCATCGCGTGTTTAGTGGCGGAACAAAACGTCGCGTCTTGTTTTGTTAGCAGAACGAGGATATGAAAATAGATCATTATCCGAGTGGGAATCGGAAGATCGGAAAGTGGGAAAAAATTTAATCATTAGATTAAATGAAAAAATATATTATATAGTAGGTTTTCAGGGCCTTAGCACCGAATTGAGACACTTTACAAAAATAAATATCCCATTATATATCATGAGACCGACATGTCAAAGTGTTGAGTTACGCTACTTACACACAAACATAGTCACTCACCTGTTACACCACCCCTTCTCCTTAAGAGCGGATAACAAGCTGCCGGGGCCTTCATGACCCAATAAATGGGAGAGATAGTGACTTGGCTGTAAAAAACAGGTATTGATTTATAAGCTTCGCCCGCTTAACCTCATTATTATGTTATAGCCAAATCGCACAAAATGTTTACATAAATTGCAGACTATGTAGTTCTGATGTATAAGCTAGACTTTTATTAAAAATAACAACAAAAACTGTATTTTTTGAAAATATTTATTAAATAAAATTATGTATTATAATGTCTTTTTTCCCGACTGCTAAGGAAGGGTTATGTTTTTCGCGCGTATCTTGTATGTATGTAATATTCTTTATTACCTCGTATCTAAAGAACCGCTGAACGGATTTACATATTTGAGGTATCGTTAGATTCGTATTAGCAGCCCAAGTGTTCTTAGATAGGTGACATTAATAAAAAATAATCATGGCGGCTGTGGTACGCCATTGGACTTAGTAAAAAAAAATATTTTCGTTTTGAATACTAAAATATGGGTATCAAATTCAAGAGCTCAATTTCAGGATTTCAAAAAGGTATATCATGATTATGATTACCATATTAAATTCTAACAAAAAAATACAAAATTAAAAAATATTTGTAAAAACAAAAACCCCGACTGCATCAAACTAAAAAGAAAATAAACAAGCCCAATAGTTTATTAGGATTAACAGTCGGGACCTATAAGTAATTCTTCAATCAATAAAATCTTTACCAGGAACCTCGCATAATTTAAAGAGGTCCCTACTGTTAATCCTAATAAACTATTGGGCTTGTTTATTTTCTTTTTAGTTTGATGCAGTCGGGGTTTTTGTTTTTACAAATATTTTTTTTGTATTTAATATCGGAAAAGAACAACTCATAACCATTTTCATATAGACAAAATAATTCATGATTAAATTTAAATTATTTTCATTTTCCCACTCCGGTGAGACAAACCGCGGCGTTGAGTTCCGCTAGTACACTTATATTAAATTCGGGTAACTAAAAAATGGCTTCCTAACATGCTAGAAAAATTTAAAAAATGCTTAAATCATCCTTACCCCGCTCTTGTAATATTTCCTTGTGTCCGGTATAGGGAAGTCAATGGATAGTGAACGTAGATCCTTAACGGGATAGCAGTAGGCCTGCTTGCGTCTCAGATGCGGAGGGAAGGGGTGGTCAGTCCAAGTGGGGGCTGTGACTGACCTGTCCTCGACTGACGAGAACAATTTGGTGACCATATCCTCTAATTCGTCGAGGGATTCTAAAATATATGTATCCTGCATATAGTAAAGTAAGCAGACGAAGCCTATTGTTAAGACACTGTCTCCGCGTCCGCGCACGTTGAGTGGCGTAACTCAACGCCGCGCTTCGCATCTTTACCAGAGCGCAGTAATTAAAATAATTCACTACCTCATTCCTCCGAGTTGGAATTGCACCCGCGATCGACGTGTTCTACTTGATTTCAGAATGAGGCGTATGCAGCGGTTTCCCTTCGATAGGTGTATGTCTGTATGCGTCGTTCTTAAAAATGGCGTTTTTTTACAACGATTATAATAAAATAATTAATTAATAAATTTATTGTGTTTGAAAAGTTATCACTTTTTATTTTTGCGAAAACAAAATAAAATATTGTGCTTTTACTCTATAAAATTGTGGTTTCATTTGAAGTGGTGTTAACAAAAGCACTTTGTATATTAATTATGAAACAAGATATACCTTTTCCCAAAACAATGAGCGTCATGATATTAGCGGAATACCATTTCTGATGAAACTTTAGTAATTCCTTTCTGACGTCTATTCCTTTCTCTTTTGGAATTTTTTCCAATGTGTCTTTATTACCTGTAAAAGAACAAATAAATATTTAATAACATTTTTATATCAGCTTCACGCTATATTCCGCAGAGGGAACATAGTGTTAAGACACTCCGTTCCTCACTTTTCATCGAATTCTGGCGATATTGCGTGTTGATCGGCGGAGCTCAACGCCGCGCTTTGCCTCAACACCAGAGTGACGAAATGAAAATATAAATTGAAATAAATATTTCATTTTCTCGAGTGGGGATCGAATCCACATCCAGTCGATTTTACAGTCACATCTTTGTGTCCCTGCACCACGACTGCTTTCGTAATTACGTTTTTAAGAAAGCGTATTAAAATTTTGACATACCGGGATTTGAACCTGAACTTTTTAAATCTTGCTTCGTTCAAATTTTAATATGTTTTAGCTCTATGATATGTATCTCGTACATGGCAAGGAAGATAGAAGGACAATGGTAATCTAGTGTTAAGACACTCCAATTCCACTAAGACACTTCCGTCCCTCACTTTCCGCCGAATTATGGAGGCACTGCGTGTAGAGCGGCGGAACTCAACGCCGTGCATTGGCCCGTTACCAGGGCGAGGAAATGAAAATATTTAATATTTCATTAGGGATGCCCGATGATCATAGCTTTTCGACGAATATCGATGTTAGCAGATAAAATATCGATGTTGCATTAAATGAAACACCGTAACATCGATGTCAGCAGGGACACATAATCGAAATTTAGTCGCGCTTTCAAAATTATTATTTTTACAGTCGATTGACAAAAAATATTGGGACATATAATGTGTTTTTACGCCCTCATATTAAAAATGTTTAATATCTTTTATAATTTTTGTTTTAATTAAAATGTCGTGTAATATTCTAATTGTTTTATTAATGTGTGATGTGTGCAAAAAAAAATCGCTTTTGGTTGACATCGATGTTTTTCTTTCTATTTTTATAGAATATCGTTTGGCTTCGATGTTGATACCAATGTTCGATGTGGGCATCCCTATATTTCATTTCCTCTAGTGGGAATCGAATACATAATATGTAAAGTTTACAGTTGCACGCCACGAATGGAGTCAAAAAATTATATTAGACGCTTAGGCCGGTTAGGTTCCGTTCTGCATACTCAACTAGGTACGGGAAACTCAATCGTGAAACTAAAAGAAAGAATAATTTAATACTAACCAGTTCCAAACTTATGATACGGATGTTTCGGATCAGCAGTGCTCTTATTAAGCTGGTCCAAACGCCAAGTATCAGAGGACAGATTCTTCTCGTGTTCGGAGTTCACGGCGTTTAATTCCCTTCCCGTCGCCGACTCCGTGAACAGTGGTGAAATAAAGAATTGGGCGAAACTATGTAATATATAGGGATAACGGTTAAAATTACGAAGAGTAATAAAGTTTAGTAATAAGAGCACGATCGGACTAGAAAATAATATTAATATGAAGTAAAACATTTTTTACAACTTTCTGATAGTGTTTGTACGTAAAACCAATGTCATTATTTATTACACAGAAAGATAGATTTTGACGTGATAACGTCTTCGTCGTCTTGAATCGATACATTGTCACGTTCCGCCTGAGCCCAGGGTGCGAGCGAGAGCGGAACAAGCGATAGAGAGTTTTTCAATTAACACTTTCTTTGTATTAAAAGTATGCAATATTTTCATCAATATTTTCTTATCATATGTTTCACGCAAAATTATCGCCAGTAAACCTTTTTAAAGTTAACCGGTTTAATAGTTTAATATAATATTAATATTTTATTTTTGTTAGGTCCGCGTCGTTTTTATTTTTATTATTGTTGTGGTATATTTTCCTACGTCGGTTGTGAGTTCAATGCTCACGTGGAGAAATGATTATATTCAAATTATTTTCATTTCATCGCTCTATATAAAACATGCAATGTGTGCAAATATATCAAAAATTAAAGAATTTATGTTATCACTAAAAGTTTGACTTAGCGAGAGAAGTTTTTTTACATCTTTTATGTGTCACACTTGGGAATTGTGCGGTTTTCAGGAAGAGCGGGTTTAAATCCCGCCACGTTTAAATTTTTAAATGTTTTCTAAAAAAAAGTATTAAAGTTAGATGTTTTAAATTTCTTACATATCCAATGCTCCGGGCAAATGTTGCGGCACCACGTCGAAGTAATACATAGTGTGATCGGACGAAGTCGACGCGTTCGAGGAACCACCGTGAGCCGATAAATATTTATTGTATTCATTTTCCTAAGAAAAAAACAATAAGAATGGTACTTAGAAATTAAAAGAACTTACTAATACTACTAATATCATAAATGTGATAATTTATGAGGCAAGATGTTTGTGCCACTTTTACGCAAAAACTACTGAACGGATTTAGATGAACTTTATAGTAATAAAGTAAAAACAAATCAATGATTGAAAATATTTCGAAATTAGGTATTTACATCCAGCTATTGAAAATTTAGGTAAGTAAGTACCTTCATTTTATGATAAAAATGTAAAAAAAATAAATTTAACGAAGAATATTAACAAAAAATATTATTTTGCCATAAAAAGAGTAATACATATCTATTATCTCACCTCAGGATACTTTTCAGTACCTAAAAAAAGCATGTGCTCGCAGAAATGCGCCAATCCCGGTAACTCATCCGGGTCACTTAGGTATCCTAGAATTAAGGAAAAATATTATAATATTGAGGTCGTTGTGGTGTAGCGCGACCATGAACACGACGGTTTTCAGTTCTGTTTCTCTCTCGGGGAAACCTTCGCTATGGTAACAAGACATAGCGCGATGTTGAGCTCCGTCACTACAAGAAATGTGGAATAGTCGGCGAAAAGTGGAGACCGGAGTGTCTTAACAACAGATTAGGTAAAAAAATATAAAAAAAAAACATAAACTTACCAACATTGACGTCCAAAGCAGCTGCGGATTTATCAGTAGTTGGATCGCTGACTAGAAGAACTTTGAGACGATTTGCTAACTGGAGACCTCTATGAATATTTATATATAAATTATATTAGACACTCTCAAAACTATTGTGGCGCAATTGCATAATAATTTGAGTAATTGTGATAGTGCAGATTCAATTTCATTGTAAGATTTAAATTTTGCTATTATTATATCAAGGAAAGATATATTGATATTATTCTTAATTAGTCTACTAATCTTAATACTAATAAATGTGAGTTTGTGGGGGTGGATATGTGTTTCACTTTCGCCCAAATCTACTGAACAGACTTAGATGTAACTTTACAGTAATATAGCTTTTACAACAGAATAACACATAGGCTACTACTAGGATATAACTACATACTTCAACGTACCTATATTCTCTCTTATCTTCTTGACTCTTTAATATATCATCATATCTAGTGACGACCCCCGCACGGTCAGCGCCGCTGACACCGTGTCTCACGTCTGCGGGACTCTGACCTCGGTTCGGTGCCCGGGGGGCACATTGAGTCACTGTCATGCCGGACTGGTGGCGTTTTTGTATTTGTTTGTAACTGTAACAATAATGATACAATTAATAGTCAAAATTTTCATTATCTATATACTGTGAACTGCAAGGCTATAAAAACGTACATTTTTAATTTAATTGGGAAGTTTAAGAAAATTTTGAAAGGTTTTTTTTAAAAAATAGGCTTTTAAAAGCTTATTATTCTATTAAATGTTTGTAGGAAATTAAATAAATATAATATATTTTTTGTTACTTATTAGTAATGAAGAACACCATATCACACATTAATGTGGTTAATTACTAATTTTTCATTTGGTTGCATGAATTATTTACATTTTCTGGCTCTGGCAATACACAGTGTAGCAATGAGTTCCACAACTCTGCATCTAATGTCTTTAATTTGAACAGAAAAGAAGTGTCTTAATAATAGATATTCTCGCACAAAGATAACTTTGATAAATAATATTTAAGAAAAATGTAAATAAAATGTGTAATTTCACCCAGGTTTCTAAGGGTTTTTTTTTGTTTTTAATAAAATTTCAGATACACACATCAAAATGACTCCTATTATATCTATGTACACTTGGGTATTTAATTATAAAGATATACAATAAATAAAAAAATAATAAAACTAGTGTAGTACTTTCAAGCATTTCCAAGATATTTCCTTAAGTAAATAAAAGGAATGTAAAATATTAATGATTCATCTTAAAAGGAAGGATATTTATACTATAAAGAATGAATAATTATTGCAAGTGTATAAATAAGTATATATACATAAATTAACTTTATGCTATATCTCTAGCAGGGTAGTCAGAGAGAATGGAGCAAGTAGAAAATTTTAGAAGACCCAATGCCCTATCCACTAGAATTATTAATTAATGGGTCTTCAGTATAAAATAAATAAAAAAAACTCTACTGTTGAAAATCATAGGTTTTCCAAAAATATTTTGTAATTGCTAAAATATGTATTAATCATCCAATAAGAGTGATTTGATTCCTTTAAATAAATTGTGAATGGTTTATTTATGTGATAAATCACATACCATTTTAAGAATCTTTATTTTCTTTGTTTACTTTGTCTTTGTATGTTATAAGAACATAATCTTTCACAGGTTTAGATGCTCATCTTATAAATAATATATTAAGGAAACAATGACTACTACTGACAACTAAAATAAAAACTTTGTTATTTTCATAATTACTTACCTAAGTGATTACTTATAAAGAGTAAGTGACTTCTGTATTAGATCACTAAAGATTTGCATAAAAGCTATTATATATTAACATAAATCTTACCTGTTAAAACTAAAAGTCAAATATCAATAGAAAAGAAGCTAGCAAAATAAAGAATTGGCACAAAACATTAAATAAGATGTCATCAATGAATTAAATCTAACTTATCATTTCAGAAAACGTACAAAGATTTGAGCGGGATTTAAGCCTGTGCCTCTTGAAAACAGTTAACAAGCTAAATCGATGTTCCTTGATTTAAGTGGTCAGTGGTCAGAGCGCTTGGAGGCTTTCCAAGAAGTGTGGGTTCAAATCCACTTACGTATAATTTTTTATGTATTCTAAAAAAATATTTTTCTCCCCCAAATGTGGAAATTACAATAATATTGTTAAAAATCAATTCTAACCTATTAAAGGTGGTACGATACGTAGGTGAAAAAGTGCGGACGCCGATGAGCAATATCCTTTTTGATGCCAGCTTGAAAAATGTTAATTATTTTGCAAATTTTATTCCTTTTCTTTTATTACAATTAGCAGTGAACGCAATGACGATGTTTTATTGTGTACTGTTGTGCAATCTGACAGTGACATTGACAGATGACACAAGGTACAGTGCTTATTTAACATCGATATATTAATCGATAGCGCTTGCAATATCGGTATCATAGATAATCTGATTGAAATATCGATTTATTTTTATATCATAGTAATGTTTTTTTTAACTATTATTATTGAATAAAACACACCACGGACACTGCTCGTCCGTGCCCTTTTCTGCTTTTTATATTTCTATTTGTATTTAGTGATTTTTTTATTAGATATTATTTTAATATACTTTTTTATAGAGCAGCGTCAGTTTCAAAAGAGAATGGAGGAAGGCTAGAAGAGCCCTCCTTAAAGGTATTGTCATGGTTTGTGAATAGTGAAGATGCGTAGACTGAAGGATTTCATCTTTACCTCTATATATAATAATACAGTAAAAATATTTGGTCTGTACATTTAGTAATTTTTACTGAAATGGATATAGGGACACTTAAAAAGAATAATAGAACGCAATTTTTTTTAACTCAACTTTGTTTTAACTCATTTAAAGTTTGTTTCATCATAATCGGTTCATTAAAAAAAAGTTATCGGCATTTATATATTTCAATGAAATCAAGGCATTAGTTTGCCTGCGAATGTTATATAGCAATCTCGCTGGTAAGATTTTTGGCTAAAGAATGACATTCGAAACGTCTTAGTTATATGACTGTTGAAAAATATATATTTTTAAACCACTATTGTTCAGAGTACAAATAATAAAGTAAACAAAATTGAATTGTTAGTGAAGGTTAATAAATATTTCATAAATAATAACAGTTAAGTTTAAGTCGTAATTAATTCAACACATAGATAAAGACCAATTTGATCTTCAAAGAAATATTAAGTAAATACATAGATTCTTCGGTTCGTTCGTTCGTTTGAAATAAATCTATATAAAAATGCCTAAAACAGCCTTTCTACGAGCACTCTGTAATAACTACATATTTACCTTCATAAATCATAACATTTAAGTTTAAGTCGTAATTAATTCAACACAGAAATAAAGACCGATTTGATCTTCAAAGAAATATTAAGTAAATACATAGATTCTTCGGTTCGTTCGTTCATTCGTTCGTTTGAAATAAATCTATATAAAAATTCCCAAAATCAATCTTTCTACGTGAACTGTGTAATAACTACATATTTACGAATTGTACATTTAGGCAATAATATATGCAAATAATTTAAAAACTGTATAGGAATTAATATGCAATCATTACAGTTATTTTACAAAGAATATTATGAATCCTTCAAATAAATAATTTAACATTTGAGGCTGTTTCTGAAAGAGTTAATTAAATTATTCACTGACATCAGCACATTTAACAGAATTTTAAAATTATGATGAGACGTACATTACATAGGTAATAAGAACGTAATGTTATAAAAATATATACATACTTATAAGAAATAATTAGCTTTATGTATATTTTTATAAATATCAAATATCAACATTGGTCGTATTTTTTAACTCAAAACAATCAAAAGTCCTTATAGAAATTACGATAATGTGGTAAAAAAATCATATTAGAATATTACAGATAAAAGTAATAAAAATCTTATTAGAAGTCACTTCTGTTTATTAGATCAATCATCATGCAGCTTAAGCGGGCGAAGCCGCGGGCGGGCCGCTAGTTCATTTATATGTCTAGGTTTGGTTTGGTCTTGTTTGGGGAGATTTAATTTCTTTTGGTTTGTTCTAATCTGGTCTTTAAAATATATGTATTATCTATGATTCCAGTAGCTGCGTTGCCTTGTTGTGGGTTCATTTTAGCACTTTGAAAGAGTCTCTCTTTGGAACGATTCAAAGGTCAATCTATAGACATCCCTTATGTATAGGTTTGATAAAAAGTTTAATATACATATTTTTATCAAATATCAGCTTTATGCTGTATCTCGCAAACAGCAGGGTATACAGTGGGAAGCTAGTGTTCCCCACTATATTTTTTATTTTTGTATAAAAATTGTAAAGGGTTAACATAATACATCTATCTACTAAGTCTCAATTGTATATTCCTAATAGTTTCGGAATAAAGTGGCTGTGTTATACGCATGGACAGACAGACAAGATGAATTTTTAAGGGTTCCATTTTTAGAAATTTGGCTACGAAACCCTAAAAAGGTAGGCCACTCAGCATAGATGTCGACATATCAGCAACAATACACTATAATACCAACGCTGGTTTTCAGGAGTCACCTAGGAAAAGACTCGTATTGCGTATATTAAAATACGTAGTTTTGATTACGTTGGCTTATAAATATTTTTTATCGCATAAAATAGGATTTTTTAAAATAATGATGCACGTAAAAAGAATGTATTTTTTATTCAGAATTATAAAATGAAGAAGTCGTATCGTACTAAGATAGTACGAATACAATTACGAAATTGATACGGAACCCTCGGTGGACAAGTCCAACTCGAACTTCACCGCTTTTCTCTTACTACATTTTAAGTACACTCAAATACATACTTCAAGTAAAAAGGTTGTATATCTTTACAAAATAAACAAATATGTCTGTCTTCCCACCGTTGAGTAAACGCTGATACATATAAAAAGGACTCTTTTCATAGTTTTTTTCATTCAAATATATTGCTTCATCACGTGTAGTAGTAGATTCTAGATTCCATTATGGTCAAAATATCAATTATTTTATCACTTCTCGCTATGTTATTTGGTAAGAACTGCATGTAATTGCTTTGTAATGTTTTCATTTTTTTTCTATAATTATATTTATAACACAACAGGCATATGATCATAAATCATACAGGCCACTCATAATACAGTAACTAATTTAAATATCAATTCGTTCGAGATTTTTTAAAGCCTAATTGTAGTATTTTTTAATTGGCAATCAAAGACTAAAACGAGATTTTATTTTAATAAAACCTAAGATCTCGTCTTTGCTTGACTTTGCTGTCTGTCCGTCCGTCTATCACCAGGCTATATCTCCGTAACTCATTAACAGTTAGACAGTGGAAATTTTCACACAATTGTATTGTGTTGGCGCTATAGCAACAAAAGCAGAATAAAATATTTATTCGAGGGGGCTCCGGCGGACTCGGACTCGCATTTGCTCGGTTTTTTAAAATATCTAACACATATTTTTTTTTATTTCAACCCGTAATTCCTGAAATAATATGTCTAACTATATAAAATCTTCAGCTTTTTGTTATTATTACAGAAGATTTAAATTACTAAAAGTCCTGCTAGTTCCATTTACCATTTTTTTCAGGCTGCATCTTGGCATCGAGAATGTGTAACTCCTGCGGTAGTGAGTGCGCTCCGGCGTGCGGGACCAGGTACTTCCGCTCCTGTTGCTTCAATTATTTGCGGAAGAAACGTGGACCTGTTAAGGTACATTTAGTGTAATAAATAAATGATAAATAAATTAGGTAATTTTTGGCAATCTTTTTATAATATCAAAGATTGTACTTATTAGCAGTCAAAAGGACTATTAACCAAAACACTAAATTTTTAAGCTCAAGTTTTAGTTAGATAAAAGAGAACGTTTATCATAAACCAACATCCGTAAAAACTCTAAGAAACTGTATTTAACGGCTAGTAATAAATGTATCATCATTAAACTAATCAATTGTCGTCTAGACAATACAATAACATAGTATCATCACGGCATTATGAAGGAGCCAAGACCTGAATAGTGGAACTCCTCTTGAGCTGCTAGTAAACCACTCAAGTTTAGGATCACACAATTTGTAGCTTTTAGTAGTATTCGGTGCACAATAAAAAACGTGCCAGTCCTCCCAGCCAGCCAGTCGTGACGCTGGGACACAAGCGTGTGACTGTAAACGCGACAGGTTGTGGGTTCGATTCCCACTTGACGAAATGAAATATTTAATATTTTTATATGGTGTCCAAGCAAAGCGCGGTGTTCAGCCAGAACTCCAGAATTCAGAATTCAGCAGAAAATGGGGAATGTAAAGTGAACATAAAAGTGTTTTTTTTTTTTAGTTTTAAACTAATCATAATAAATTAATATAATAGAAAATAACCATAGAAATTACAAACAATAATTTTATGCTCGCCACATACTTTAACATTTAAATAATGATTACCATTTCTTTTAGTTACTGAAACAAAATCACGAATGGAAAGCAGACGGTCCTCAATCTCAATGGGCGACACTACCAGTCATCGCTTTAGAAGATAATTTATGGAAAGAACCAAGCGATATGAAACTGGATCACCAGGATGAAGCTGAAAATGTACTGCAGGCGTTATATATGTGAAGAATGATAACTGAGCTTGTATAGAAAATTGTATATTTTACAAATATATGTATCATAAATTATGCAAAATAAATATTTTAAAATAATGAATGCTTATAATTTTTTTGATTCACCCGTAATTTAAAAAATAATTAAAATGTTCGTTATGATCAAAATTTTAACATTTGAGATTCACTTTTATTTAAAAAATGGCATTGTTAGACACCTAAAATTAAGTTACATCAATATATTTATATAAATTTTAAATACTTATTACGTAGAAAAATTACAAGACTAAAATTACGACCCGTGTCAATTGCAAACCATCTAAACATTTTCACCGCTAAGCCATAACGTTCTTATCAAAGGTTCGAATCCTGCCACATTCAAAATTTAATTATACAATTTTTAAAAAATATTTGGTGAATTTAATTTTTTATTTCGTCTCTCCAAATCGAAATATGTAGACAAATAGATCAAACAGGCCAAATTTTTTTACATTGAGGTTAATTATGTAATATCTTAAAATTACCAAATGAAAGAGTGAGGACTTTTTTAAAATACTTTGTCTAAAATTTGTCAGTTAAAATTTCGAGAAATAATATTGGGGAACCGTTATAGTGCAGCATGATAGCTTGAAGTCAATTCCGTATAAGGGTCATACTCAGAAAAGTGGACATTTTCGAATTCGTAACGTAACTGATGAGTAACAATACTGATAATATTTGTTACGAAACTGATGTCATAAGGCATTATTCACAACAAAACAAGGATGTT
>DWQW01008273.1:0-14134 GCA_018249695.1 Heliconius erato demophoon
TTCTTTGACGATAATGTCGTAAAAAAAATCATATTAGAAGTCATTATAGTTGTCAATCGATTGTGCTTATTAAATCATTAATCATGTATTTTAAGCGGGCGAAGCCGTGGGCGAGCCGCTAGTTAACGAATATTCGAATGTGGGCAACGGAGTGTCTTAACACTAGGTTCCTTCTGCCTGTGCGGGATATAGCATGTAGATGATTTTTTTTTAATATTTGAAATAGGATTCCCCATTTTATCCTGCATAACTAGGTAGGCAGAGGGATAATATCTCTTATACTCTTGAAGTACTCATGAGTATAAGAGATATTATCATCTCAACGCCGCGAAAAAAAATATAATAGTACCCGATTGAGAACTTTTTCTAGAAGAGGGCGAGGAGGGAGTGTCTAGCTCTTGGCGAGCGTAGTCTGAGAGAACGGAACCGGCCATGCCGCCGTGCTCGAGGCCCGCCACCTCCTTGCTCCAGTAGTGCGTGTGCGCCATCTCCGCCAGCTGGAACACGGACGCCATACCGCCGAGCCCGAAGTTTGAGTACGTGTGCTCTAGTCCGTGAACCACTGCTTGTAAAACTTTAAGCATGCCTTTCCAGATTGATTTGCTTATGAACTGTGGATAATTTTACTTTATCAATACTTGTTTGTAAATAAATGTATAAGGACATAAGGTTCAGGATTATGGAAAACGGATACTATGTTAAATTATTAAAAACGGAATGTTCATTTATCATTTTGGATCAGTTGTGAAAATTGCACACTAATCAAGGTATGTATATTACCAGGACAAAAGGAAGAAAAAGAAAGATAAAAACACGATATTTAATATAGGATTTCTCGGGTAAAAAATAAACATTGAAACACTTATGGTATGTGAAAATCATAAACTACATAAATTAAAAAACTTACCACATCGTCCACTTTATCATTTGGTGTTGTTTTGCGGTTAAAGTTCCTGTTGAGTTTGCTAAGTACCATGTTCCTGTAAGATTCATCTTCCATTAATTTCTTCAAACGATTCAGTTTTAGCCAACCAACACCTTCTCCTTCTAATACATGCTGAACTAGCTATAAATAGAAGAAAAGCAAACATGAGATGATAAAAATATTTGTATAAAAACTAAATTAATATTTTTTTGGATCAAAAAGAGCAGCTTCATTTCTTTTCGTAGCGTTCAAATTTATAACACTTCGATTCTCACTTTCCACTCATTTTTCGATACTCGTATTGAGTCGACGTCAGAGTTCAGAGTTCGAAGCCACGCTTTGTCTTGTTGCCAGAGCGAGGAAAATAATTCGAGTGGGGATCAAACTCACTACCGTCGCGTTTATAGTAAGAATCACGTCAGGATCCACTATGTATTGTAAGTAATAAAGGAATAGTAACATCATTGAGGAAGGCCTGGTTCTCGCTGTTGGCGGAGCGCGCGAGGGGCGCAGGCGCGGGCGGCGCGGGCGCGGCGTGGCGGATGAGCGGCGAGCGCTGCACGAGGCCGCGCGCGCCCTGCGAGAACGGCCCGAACGAGGCCAGCGGCGCGCCCGCGCTCGCGCCGGCCGGCGGCTCGGCGGGCTTCACTTGTTTGCCTGGTTCATTTAAATTATGTCATTATATGCAAACTTTTAAACAAATTAATTGGCAATAATAACCCGTAAAGCAGTTACGCTGACGACGGGCTCAGCTGCTTTCACTTGTACAACATTTTATATAATTTCTAAAATACTTTTCCATATTAGGCCAGTCTTTTCCATATTAGGGCATTATAGAGGCCAGTCGTGGCGCAGCGGCACGAGGTGTGACTGTAAAACCGACTGGTTGTGGGTTCGATCCCCACTCGAGGAGATGAAATATTTACTTAAATTTATACTTCCATTTCTTCGCTCTGGTGTCTTCTGCCACTCAACACGCAATGCCTCCAGAGTTCTGCCACTCAACACGCAATGCCTCCAGAGTTCTGCCACTCAACACGCAATGCCTCCAGAATTCGGCAGAAAGTGGGTAACGGAGTGTCTTAACACTAGGTTCCCTCTGCTTACCCTGCTGTGTGCGGGATACAGCGTGAAGCTAATTTAATTTAATTTTTAATTTAATTTCCATATTCATATATATGTAATATATTTTAGTTCTTTATACAACCGTTCTATAAAGGATATCCAAATATGTGTATTTTTTTAAGCAAATCAAACAGAAAGAAGTGGATCAAATATGACAATTGGAGATTTTAATACACTCATTGATATAAATATGGGTCAGGTAGGTGACGTGGCTAGCTACCAAATTAGATTTAGGCAAATATATTTAAGTATAGTTCAGGAGATGTGCACCTTTTGAACCAAAGAAGTCGCTGAACATACTAGATGTAGAAGCTGCGAGGCCGTTCAAATCGGAGCTGATATTGGAGAAAAAGTCACGATGAGTTGTCGCTAGGAGGTTTGTGGTTTGAAGCGCAGTTGAATCCCGCCTTGCGATTGGTGCTGGTCCTTCTTGGCTCTCACCCTAACAAAGATAATATAATTGTTTTATATTTTTATCGTGTATAAAAGAAAAATAAATAATTATTTGTTTTGAATATATTGAATTCCACAAAAGAATAAAAAATTATAAAATATTTATGTATCTTACAGGAAGTGAAGTAAGCACTGATTAGTTGACTTGGACACATTAAAGTATCAACACCGAAACATTGCGTTACTCATCAGTGCTTATCAGTGAAAGCGAGAACCATCATTACCTTTAGCAGTCCTTTTTTTGCTGCTACCTCCTTAGCACTCTTAGTAAAGTCTCCAAATGTAGACTTTCCAACGTATGTAAGATCTTCTAGAGTATTTTTACTGACAGCAGTAGCAGTTTTACTGGCTTCCAAAGCAGATTTTGAAGCTTCCTGAACGCTCTTAGATGCCTCTTCTGCAGCTTTCTTAGCATGTAAAGTGAGCTGTAAATTGCGAAATATTGATATTATATAATATTATTGTAATCTTAAAATTTATTACGAAGAAGTAAATTTCTTAGACAAATCCTGATTAAGTGGCTAAAACGTATATTGCAAAATGCTTATGTATGAGATTGTAGTGGATTGAAAAAAAACCGAATTATTTACCATTACAGCCATACTCGTATCACAATTGTATGTTTATGTCATATAGTGCATTACACTATAGGTGCAATTTTAGTGTCGTTATTTCTACCATGAACATGAGTGCCTGCATAATAATATGTACTTTATGTTACAAAATCTAATTTCTAATTTCTACAGTGTTTATGTGAAATACTCGCTTTTTGTACCTAATACCTACATATGAAATTATTTGACAAAATTACTTACAGCTGCAAAGATATAATATATTTGATAATAGATAAATACTAAGGCAACATTTGTAAATTCTATGTGTGGTTTGAATTCAAGAAATCTATTGTTAATGCAGTATACACAGCGTCAAACACTAGCTGATACCTTGTCGAAAGGTGCAAAAAGGTTCTTATCTTCTCCTTGTGCTACTTTTCCTTTCTTCGTGTTATGTTATCATAAAATAAATCGAAATATTATAATATGAAAAAAGAGATTACAAAACATTTACATTAAAAAACAAAACATTATCTTTAAACAATAAACAAAATAAAATGAATATTTAACATATTTTTCTATATGTTCGTAAGCATTTAAGCATACCTTGTCCATATGAGCCAGTAATCCTTCTTGACTACTTTGCCTCGTTGTTTCTCTTACTAATTCCTTTGCTTGAGCAGCAAATTGTTCCAGTAAAGACGTCTGTGATGCTTGTCTTGATACTCCAGCGTTAGAGCTCTTTAAGTAGTTTTAAAAATGTCATTAAAAATGGTAAATTTATATTTTTAATGAAGTTAAGATATTATATTGGTGAAAATTATTAAAGTGCAGTAAGGCCATATTTTTCGTGTTAGGTTGAATATTTTAGAGTACTAAAATTGTTATACCCTTTGCCGTGACTGGGTCTGTGCGTGTGCGGGCCCGCGTTGGTCGCCGTCATGAGGCGTGCGCGGGCGTCGCGACGCTATAGTGGCTGGAGTGGTAGTGGAGTTCGAATCTGACTCACGACCTAGGCTGCCGCTATCTGTATCCTGTATTCATTAAACATTGAAGTTCAATTATTCTCTTGAAATTTAAATTTTACCGTCGTTGTTCTAAAAGCGAAGGTCGTGCGGTATAGATTATTTTCATTTTCTCTGACTGTTAACAAGACAGCGGGATACAGCGTAAAGCAGAGCGTATTTTATTGTACTTACGCTCTTTTTGACAGGAGCTGATTGGTCAGCGGCACGTTCAGGCTCCATAGCACCAGGCACGTCGTCATCTGACAGGTCACTGTGCTCCGAACTGGAGGCCGATGGAGATGGTGATGTTGACTCTCTTCCCTCTTTACGTTCTTCTTCTTCTTCCCCGAACATTAGTGATGATGGTGGGCTGTACACCTAAAAGAAATTATTAAAATTTTTAAAACTAAATTTTTGGCTTCTATTACTTGTAATATAAAGGTATATAAAGATAATTGAAAGTAAATTTTTATTTTATATTCAGTGTACAGAACTGATCCCTCTTACATCTTATTATACATAGTTACAAATATTCACTAAAAATATATGGACCATTATATTGTTATATTGAATAAAATTCAAATTTGTCAAAAAGTATAACACTTCTACTTACTGTCTTTGGATCTAAAGAGGATGATAAGGTCATTGGCACTTGTACTACAGCGTTGTACGTCTCACCAATTACATGTTGGTGAACATTTCCTCCTGAAATTATCATATATTAAAGAAAATAACAGTATGTGGTAATAGTATAGTAAAAATGTTTAAAATAAATGTATCTAAGTTACCCGGTGATAAATCTGAAGAAGCCATCTCTGACACAAAATCACTCAAAGAAGAATACGACGAACTCGTACTTTCTGCAGCTTCTGAATCGGATCCGCTTTCATCTAAAAGTAATATAAATTAGTGTATTTTATCAATTTATGATATAATATTTATAATGTCGTGATACTCTCGATACAGGACTTTCATTTGATGCCAAGAATATAACTGTGTTTTAAATATATATTATAAAGATCTATTTAAAGTGATATGTTACCAGTTGGTTGATTTTCCTGTCTTTGCAATTGTCTTAAAGCTCCATTTAACGAGCTGCCATCATCCCAAACTGCAAATCGGATTGGTTGAAGTTGATCAGCAAACCATTTGGGCTTGTCACCGATTTGACGAGGATCAAATACTCCAGTTTGGACCCTCAGAAATGCTACGTTACAGGGCGTTAAAGACCATTCAGCTAAGAATTCAACAGCCTGTAAAGAATGGATAGGTTTGTCTTACATGTTTTCGTGTTTTTTTTATTCTTATTAATATTTATTATTATGCTGTTATATATAATTTATAAATTTAATAATAATTTGAGAACATATAGAATAATAATATGGAAACAGCGTCTGTATTAATGTACTTTATAATCATTATTAACTTACTTGTGTTCTAGCAAATTTATTTAAAAACGATGAAGTTCTGGGCCGCGATCGAAGAAAGCTGTTAATTTGGAATGCAACAACAGGCCTGGGATATAAGCGCAATGTCCGCGTGTGTTCCATAAAGTTTGCCAAAATATTTTGCGAGTTGAAGAAACGAACCTGAGAATTAAATACATTTTAATAGTTCATAACGATTTTATCTATAAGAAGGTGCATATGCAAATATTTAAATAAAGTCAAAACAAGTAATAACTTAAACGTACATGGAAACTGAAACTCTTTATAATAATTATTTTTAAACAATCACCATAGCCACTCTTGTAGCGATATCAACAGAGTCCACGTCATTTCCATATATGAGCGGGTTGAAGGGCTGCGACGGGGAATTCCCGTGTGAGTGCGGGGAGTGCGGGGACGACGCGAGCGACAGTCGCTGCGTGTGCGCACTGCCGACCGACACGCGCCTGCTCTCCGGCGTACTGTGAGAACCGGAACCTTCTCGAAAGCTAGCTGGTTGTACTCTACACATTTAGAACAAAATATTTATTTTACATCGATTTTGTTTCATCTTAAGCATACTAAGTATCTACATATATCTTTATTCTACAATATAAAATAAGGTGTGTTAGTTACAACTAACACTGTTTAGAATAAAAAAAGAGTGATTATCCATAATTTTTGTCGTTTTCAATGAGTCTTTCTCGGGGCAAAGCAAAATAAGTATTAATTATCGCCGTCTAACACTGCTGAACGGTAGGCCCCTCATAGAACACTAAGCATTCATTCTTACTATTCATAAATGCATTATAATTTATATTACTTGAAAAAAATACTAAATTAGGATTACTAGACGTTATCAGGTTATTCATTAATTGTTAGGCAGTACAAAGTTCGTAGATTCCACTAGTTGATTATAAAAACTCTACAGTGGTAGAAAGGCAAAGCGAAGCTTTGAGTTACGCCACTCCAGAATTCGGCGGAAAGTAGGGACGTTCATTTTAACAGGAACGGTGTATCTTAACACCAGATTCTAAAGTGCCTTCCCTACTATTAGCGGGATGCAGAGTGAAGCTTAAAATAATGCGACACATTTAAAAAGTAGTCTTACTTTAGTGTAGCACCGCCGACGCTGTCTCGTCTGGAAGGTAGTAGAGGTGCTGATGCTTGTTCCGCAGAGCTTGTCGTTAAACTGTTTAATGCCTGTTTAACAAGTAACTATATCAATAAAATTCAAAGTTACTATTAAATTTTTTTTATGTAAATAACTCGCTAATCAACATATTTTATTGTCATAGATAAATATACAAAAAAAAATTGTTTAAAAAAATGTTGACCATTGAAAATCTTTTCCCTTCTCTGAAAAAAGTAGTTTGTTGTATATGTTTCCGAATCAAGACTATAAGAGAATAGTTATTAGTAATTAGCATTAAACATTATAGGCATAATAATATATTATACATATATATGTAATTTATACGTAAATACATAATATTATAGGTAAGCTTTTAAGCTACTACTTTCATTCCTCTAAGACTACGCTTTATTTAGTATTTATTTCCTTTAAGTTAACCATTTTATTTGTAAGATTCACAACAAAATATTAATTAACCAATAGTAAAAATTCATGACTTTAAGTAATAAGAAACTTAATTTTATAATACAGATGTATATATGTGTGTATACACTTCGTTTCTTCATATTCGATAGTGGAAGCTCCAACATTCGTCCATTAAGACGTGTATTTTAATTAATTATCAATATATAATGTGATATTGAGTAAATAATATATATTTCCTCTCGTATGGTGTATATTTCACATAAATATAATTTATATTCATTAAGTTATAGCAAACGCTTATCACTTAGCATATACTTATATACATATATAGTACCTAAATTTAGCACTAGTATTTAATAAAAATATTGAAAATACAAACTTATTGTATTACATGTACCTAAATTAATAATAAGCATCGTTCAAATTGAAACTCTTCAATTCTAGAAAGAGAAAACAATAATCGATGCGTAACTCCCACGTGACGCGAAAAAATCGATATTGCATAACACATGCTGACGTTAGGTAGCTTTATCTGAACATGCGGAATCATAATGAGGGCTCTATATTCTATTTGCGAAAGACTAGTGACTTGCTTACTTACTTTATACCTTTCCCTTATATGTTAAAATATTAAATATATTCTTATTTATCTTCCCTATTACTTAATTTCACGTATACAGCCCACATTTTGATAATAAATATAACATTTTAAATTATAACAGGCATAAAGAACATTGCGCTTCGTGGGTGTTCGCCATGTTTACATATTATATTCAATAACTATAATATAGCTTATACACAAACACAACTTTACATGCTTAATGCAAACTGAGACGAAGACTGACACTGTGTGGAGCGTACGTACACTATTGTAAATATTTAATTTAAAAAATATAAAAAATAGTAAAAAGAAAACTTGGCTTGTGTACGATATGCTAACACATAGTTCAATCAACTTTTTACTTATATGCCCCCTCTTAGATATATATGATTAGTATGTGAAGTTTCCGGGTTGATTTTTATTATATTTATGGTTCGAATTAGAATTTTGTCTTGTGTATCTTCTAAAAGGTCGGCACATGTTATTATAAATCTGGCACAAAACTGTCAAAATGTTGTGATTAAATATCAAATGGTGCAATGTAAAAAGAATATATATTTACACCAGTTCCGGCGGTTCCCATGAGTTGCATTGCCTAGCGGAGTAGGGAAAAAGTGAGTTGAATGTTAGTGAAACTGAAAGTATTAAGAAGGGCAGAGTTCCATTTGGGTTTAGTGTGAAAGATAAAAGGTCAGGTATGATAAAATTAAAGAATATTTAATTCATCGAACGTTCCTTATATTGTAATGTCAATAAATAATATTATTTTATGAATTTATGAATATCTTACTACCGTGTATTAGAGATTGATGTGAATGGCATTACATAGGTACGCCCGATAAATTATTAATACTTAAATAAATAAATATTACAACCATATATTGATAGAAGTAAGAGAAATATTCAGGGAGCATATTTGAGTTATTCTAGTACTTGCGTAAGGAAAAGTATTGAAAATCAAAACAGCTGACACACTTGCTTAGCACACGAATAAAATGCGCTCACGAAATTGCGTGTAAAAAAGAAAATTAAGTGACATTAAACATTTTTAGTTGTCCATATTATTTTGTTTTTATTTGTTATACCTGCTTAAGGTGATTTTTCAATACTGAACTCTCCGGTTCGGGGAGTGGAGGCAGCTCTTGGTCGGTACCAGTGGGACTTGTTAGTTTTGTAGCGTCCAAATCTACTAACCAAATGTCGTCGGGCAATCTGAAAAACATTATTAAGCCATAGTAATATATTTTTTATATAAACTATATCCAATTTATCGATTACATCGTACTTAATCTAAACGAGGCTAAATAAAACCAAAAAATTATCTTACTTGAAATTTTTCTTATACGTAAGAAAGGTAGCAGGAATCCCAATAAGGAATGGAGTAGGGGCTAGTAGAAGTTGTTCAGCACAGCTCATACAACTCGGGAGAAGTGGTATAGCTGGGAACATGTACTCCAACGGGTAGAGCATCGCCACCAACGCCATCACGGACATGGACAGTGCGTTGTAGTCACGTGACTGTACCACCACTTTGTTCTCCAACATGATCAGCGTTAGTACTTTTAAACACGTGTCGACACCTGTTAAATATATTTTACATTTACTGAAACTTCTAAAAATACTAAAAAAAAGTAATCAAATAAATCAGCTTCACGCTGTATCGCGCACACAGCAGGGTAGGCAGAGGGGACCTAGTGTTAAGACACTCCGTTCCCCACTTTCTGCCGAATTCTGGAGGCATTGCGTGTTAAGTGGCAGAACTCAACGCCGCGCTTAACCTCAACACCAGAGCGAAGAAATGGAAATATAAATTTAAGTAAATATTTCATCTCCTCGAGTGGGGATCGAACCCACAACCAGTCGGTTTTACAGTCACACTTCGTGCCGCTGCGCCACGACTGGCCTCAATTTGTAATCAATTTAAAAAAAATAATTAAATTCTATTCATAACAGTATAACTTAAACTGTATTGGACATTCAAATATGCCATTGATAGTTAATTGACGAGAAAATTATAATTGCATGTATAAATAATAACAGTATATTAAAAAAAATATCAAGATTTAAATCAGCTTCACGCTGTATCCCGCACACAACAGGGTAGCCAGGGGAAACCTAGTGTTAAGACACTTTCCGCCGAATTCTGGAGGCATTATGTGTTGAGTGGCAAATCTCAACCGCGCCATTTGCTTCGACATCAGAACCAAAAAATGAAAATAAAAATTTAAATAAATATTTCATTTTGTCGAGTGGGGATCGAACACACAACCAGTCACCTTTACGTTGTCACACTTTGTGTCCCTGTGCCACGACTGGCCTCCAAACTGGTGATATATTCAAAAACATTCAATAGAAAATATAGAATCGTTTGAAAATATTTCCATTAATAAGAAATATGAGTTGCACAATAGTGACATACATACCTAGTAGTTCTAATGGTAAATGTAGTGGAAAATCAACAAGAGTAAATCGTGTGTGGTCTGGTAAAGCAAACACTAAGGGTGCGTGGGCTGTAGGTGACAAGACTTCAAGTTCCAGCCTAGTTTTGCCTGGCACCGGCACTGGGGCGGAGAGCAATCGTAGAATCCATGTCTCGATTTCCTTTACGTCGTGCACTACTATAGTTGGGGTGTTGTCGTACGCTTGTCCGGTTAGTACTGACCATACTGTATCTCTAAAGAAAAAATCACGTGTCAGCTTTGTCAGTTTAATTATTAATTAAAAAATCAGATTCACGGTGTATCCAGCAGACAGCAGGGTAGACAGATTGAACCTAGTGTTACACACTCCGTTCCCCACTTTCTGCCGAATTCTGAAAGTGCTGAGTGGCAGAACTCAACGCCGCGCTTTGCCTCGACACCAGAGCGAAGAAATGGAAATATAAATTTAAGTAAATATTTCATCTCCTCGAGTGGGGATCGGACCCACAACCAGTCGGTTTGCAATCACACTTTGTGCCGCTGCGCCACGACTGGCCTTAATTCATTATTCATTAAGGTTTTCATTATCTACTTTCCTTATATCTCTTAACCCTAACCTTACAATAAATATTACTGGCATATTATAAAAAAATACATAGTAGATTTAGGAACAAAAATGTGTATAGATTCTATTGTAACCCATATGTTTTTAACGTCACAGTTCACACCCACGCAATAAAGACGCGCTTTTATTATCCCAAGGACTATCACAGTGCGTGGGTTTCAATAGGATGCGATAAAATGTCTTCTAATTATAATATTACTAAACTAATAAACATAACTTTTGACGCGATAAATCAGAATAAAATACCTTTCTAACCTTTCAAAAGTTTAACTTAACGACCTTTATAAAGATCAGTATATATGTATATATATATAGTTACACATAGATAATCATTTAAAAGAACCAATTGCGAAAGGCAAATAGTAAAATGAGTTGCACTTACCTAAATATTTGTCTGGACGCGCCCACGCGTCGCGGACTGGAAGACTCATTGCAGGCGTCTATTAATTTTTTAAGGATAAAGAGGCACTCTCGGAATGTTGAAAAAAAAGGGTGATGTGACAAAAGGCATATCGAAGTCAGTGAATGGTTCCGCACACGCTGTAAAGAACATCAGTTACGAAAGATTACACAATAGTATATATTGTTGTTTTATAAAAATATTTTACAAAGTATAAGTTATTTTTTTAGCTTCACGCTGTGTCCTACCGCCGTACTATGATAGAGCAGAGTGACTCACGGAACCTAATGTTCAGACACTCCGTTCCCATTAAGACATGCCCGTTTTCCGCTTTTTACCAAAGTTTTGAGACAATGCGTGTTGAGTAGAGGGACTCGTCGCCGCGCTTTGCCTCGTTACCAAAGCAAAAATGAAAATACTAAATATTTCATGTCGTCGAGTGAAAATCGAACTCACAACCTTACGCGTTTAGTGACACATGCCTGTGTCCCTGCGCCATGTTTGACCTCAATTTATACAGTGTAGGTAACGAATAGGGTAAAATATTTCAAATCAATACCTAAAGAAATTAATAAAGATACCTCAACAGTTTAGACGTAGGATTTTGTTTCATCATTCATTCATCATCATCATCATCATTTCACGATGTTTATCCATACCTGTATTTCGTGTGGCGCAGATACCAATAACGTAAACACGTAAGCGTTGCCGATCTGCCGCTTGTCATGCTCAAAAAATATACTACAA
This sequence comes from Heliconius erato demophoon, assembly GCA_018249695.1. NCBI lineage: Eukaryota > Metazoa > Arthropoda > Insecta > Lepidoptera > Nymphalidae > Heliconius > Heliconius erato. Next base: position 11,846 of record DWQW01008273.1, read on the forward strand.
CGAGAAAGGGATATCTCTCGTATTATTTTACGCAATTCAACATCTTCGTTCGATTTCGTGAATGAGGCGTGTGCGGCGTTATCCCTTTAATAGGTTTGTGTCTGTGTGCGTCATTCTTGACAAATGGTGTTTTATTTTACAACGATAATTTTATTAATTATTTTGTTTAAATAAATCACTTTTTCGTAGTAAGTTTCGTTTCGTAGTAAATCACTTTTTCGTAGTAGCAAGTAGTTAAAACTCTTACAAGACAAAGACATTAAATTTCTCCACACTACACTTTTCGCACACTCAACACGCTATATCTCAATATGTTGATATAGAAAGACGGGAACACAGTGTCTTAACACTAGATTTGCTGCGTAATCTGCTATATGCTGAATATAAATAAGTTGAAGCTAAAAAACTCTTATAATTATATATTGTTCGTTTGGTAGCGTACTTGTCGTTTCCTCGTCGCCCTGGGGCTGGGCGAGTGCGAGCCGCCGCTCTCGGAGTCGGGCGGCGCGGGCGCGAGGCGCGGCGCCACGCTACAGTCGCGCTCCGAGTCGCTCGGCGCTACGTTGCTGCTCCTATAGTCACTGAAACATTCGTTTTGCATTACATTTTTTATACTTTTTATCTAGAGGACTTTTGGTTTGACTTATCAATCAATCTTTTATAATATTTAACTATAAATTGGAAGTTCTAAATCCTATTGTATTGAATACCTCCACTACGATAATACATTATTTTACTTATTGTAAAAATCTTTACAAATAAATATGTTATTATAGGTCTTTTTAACTTTTTGCCACGTAACACAAAGTAAAATACTTTTTTATTAATAATATGGTACACATATCCTACTTTATTCCATAACTGCATGTGAGTAGATACTAAAAACACAGATTGTTATTTAATATTTTTATAAATAAAATAGTACAAATGAATGTTCACCTGGAGAAGGCAGAATCGGAACTTCTTTCCATAGATTTACGCCAAGATTCTCTACGCAACACGCTGCGCTCACGAGGTCCGGGCGCAGGAGCTCGTTCAACAGCGCGATAAAAGTTAATACAAATTCCATAACGTGTTTTACCTATTAAAAATGTATATACATTAATATCCATCTATACATGATAGATATTTGCAAATTAAATATGCATATACATTTTCATTTGCATATACAAGATATGTAGGTACAATCCGCGAGATCTAAGCTGAGCTTTGCATTTGTGTGAGTGTCCATATATAGTATAAGGGTAACGTCACTTGCTTGGAACACCAATAACACCGCTTTTTGTCAACCGGCCTCGAGTGACGGCTCTTGTACTGATAGCAGCAGCATGTCAAATATTTAATTCTTAATGTTTATTTTTGTGTTTTGAAAAATAGAGCACTATCACACTATCAGGTTCTTTATGACCTAATGGATATTAATTATTAACTCAAATGATACATCAGACGAGAGTTAAAATAATGAAGATGAAAATATATTAATTTTTCTATATATCTATATATTACATATTTATTTAGTAAATTTTTTTGCTGATTTCTATAAGACATCAAAACTTTATTTTTAAAGGATTTTTTCTGTCTCTACTTTTGTAATCACACAGCACATAACACAAAGGGTCAGCTTAAGCCTCACGAACTGTATCTAATATAATAATTAATAACTATTCAGATAAATAATAATATTAATAAATGCTGTTATCTCTGTGTAAATTTAAGAATTAACGTAATTAAGATTGAATTGAAACAGAAAATTTGATTGAAACAATCTTTGAATAGAGTTTGAGAATAGATTGTAGCTGTCGGTTAAACAAATAACAGACAAACAGACAGCATATGGACATGTATTTGTTATTTTTCGTGGCCGAGTATCAAACATCAAAACATATTAAGTTTAGAATATATGATATTAACAGGATAATAAAAATACCTGAATCTTTATCTGTAAGCGTAAAAACAAATGACGTAGTGTCCCTGGTCGTAATGTGTGCGATTTGTCGTCTGGGGCCCACCGATACGCAGCCCTCCGGCTGGCAAAAGTAGACCATATCCAACGGCAAAGGAAAATCATCATGATTTGTCAATGGATACCGTCGGAGCAGTTCAGGCGCCTAACATGAGACATCAATTACAAAAGTGTAGATACTTTCTGAGTATTATAATAATATAATGGGTCATAATCAGAAAAAGTGTACATTTTGTGTCTTTTCTTGTCCCGCTACTTTGAATACGTTTTAAAAATACAATTTTATAGATAAGTCAAATATTTTGCCATTTTAGATATATTTATTT
>DWQW01008274.1:0-14134 GCA_018249695.1 Heliconius erato demophoon
TTATTATCTACTGGAGCATCGCCAGGAAAATACTTGCTGCCTAAAATTTCTGGTCTTACTTGGGTTGTAATTTGTTTCTTAGGCCCGTATTTATAAACCGCTCTCAAGTCTGAGATCGATCTTGAGATGTTGTTTTCATTAATAAATTATAATTTATGAATGAAAACTGCATTTCAAGATCGATCTCAGAGTGGTTTTTAAATAAGGGTTTAGTTATTTGTAATTATAGATACTTATAATTATGGAGGACCTTCTTAACGCTAAGTTATCTTCATCTATCTTGGCTTTAAGGCAGATAAGGGTTGAAATTAAAAATAGAAAGTATGTTTAATTAGGCGCCTTGGGTCTACGTGATCCCAATAGGTGATATCTTTTTTAGTTATTTCCGCTCTTTGAAATTTCTGCTACTTTCCTAGCACGTTAATCGCTCCCGTCACGAGAAGCAGACGTGAACCCAAAACCATGAAGCAAAAGAAGCAATAAGATAAAATAGCTCAATTAGTTCCACCCTTTTCCAACTTCTCTTTTTGTTGTAACAGATAAAGGAAATTTTTATTTTTTTAATTCACTCTGCATCCCGCATACTATCACACCAGAACAAGCAGAGAGAACATAGTGTCAAGTTACTCTGTTTCTGCCCACCTCTTGAGATATTGGGTGTTGAGTGGCGGAACTCAATACCGTCCTTTATCTTATTACCAGGGCGATGAAATGAAAACAACTCATTCCCTCAAATGAATATCGAACTCACAACCATCACGTTGACATTCAGACGCTGTGCCGCGCCACGATGGCAACTATTATTATTTATTAATCTTGAATCAAAATAATTCAAAAAGGTTTGTTATACTTATTAATATCGTCACAAAAGATAAATCCGATAAAAATGTTTATATATATATTTATATATAAAATTTCAACGCATTCCATTGTGCGATTCACACAGCCGTAAAGGATGCTAGCATGTACGTTATCATCACGGTCGGTTGATTTACTTCGATTGTTTTAGTGCATCTGTACCTACCATATGTCTACGTTTAGGAAATGCGTGAAAAATTGTTATATGAAAACTACTTTGCAGCTAATATTATTAAGACCGCCATTGCGCAGCGAAATAGTGAAACGTGACGGTTGTGAGTTCGGTTTCCATTAATAAAAATAAAAAAAAATCCTCGCACATAGCAGGGTAGGCAGAGGGAACCCAGTGTTACGCCACTGCGTTCCCCCTTTGTCGTCCACTTCTGGAGGTATTGCGTGTTGAGCGGCGGAACTCAACGCCGCGCTTTGCCTCGACTAAATTTAAATAAATAGTGCATTTCATCGAGTGGGGATCGAACATAGAACCAGTCCCGTTTACAGTACTTGTAGGGGAGACTGGGGCTTTCAGAAACATTTTTTATGAATATTACTATATTTTCAAAACTCTACATATTCTCGTTATTTTTTTATGGTGTATGGAGTAAGTATTTGCGTATTTAATCCGAATACCAATTTAATAAAATTATTATCGTATTTCATATAAAAATATCTTTTGTAAAAAATAAAATTAGTTACAACTTGCCCCTTTTTAGGGGCTAGATGTAACGGGCTCGGGGTAACTAGAAATAATTAAAAATCTAGTCATTTTAGAAAGATATATTTTATTAATAAAAAAAATCATTTATGTTTTATATACCTACCCCTGCGCCACCACTGGCCTCTCTAACAATAAATAATACACATACAATAAACGCTGTCAAGGGTCCGGATATTAGAATATCAAATCAGTCCATTGCATACTGCAGGTACATGCGCCACTGTTTATTGATTTGATATAGGTATGTTTTTAATATTACTTTATTTCATATTTTTCTAACACGGTAGGCAAGGGAGCTTAGTGTCAAAAGATTCCGCCACCCACTTTCCGCCACATTTTAGAGACGATTCTTGTGGTAGTAGCCAATGTTGATTGTCCGACATGAGAGAGGAGTATAAAAATAGTTCATTCTTATGACTGTCAGTCACTCATTGATTGTAAGTACAAGTAGATATAGAAAGTTTAATTTTGGCATATTGCTAGGTTAAGGAGTGGTGGGAAGCACCAAGAAATATTTTTTGTAAATTTCTACGGTTAAGGAAAAAAACTAGAGGCCAGTCGTGGCGCAAGGGCACAAAGTGTGCTTGTAAATCGACTGGTTGTGGGTTCGATTCCCACTCGAGGAGATGAAATATTTATTTACATGTATTGCGCGGCATTGACTTTCGCTACTCAACACGCAATGTCTCCAAAATTGGCGGAAAGTGGGGAACGGAGTGTCTTAACACTAAGTTCCCTCTGCCTACCCTGTTGTGCGCGGGATACAGCGTGAAGCTGAAAAAAAAAAGGAAAAAAAACCGACTTCCTAATTTACGTCTTATAGTTTACGCAAACAAATTGCTGGCAACGCCTATTATATTTATAAGAAAGCAACGTACAATTTTCTTTATAATATGTGATACAATTTTCAGGTAGATACCTTCTCAAAAGAAGAAAATATATGAAATATCTTATATTATTTATACTACATCGTTTTGATGCATACAATACGAATAAAGAACCATTTTTATAAAATTACAAAGCAGATCAAGTTAAAGTATAATTAATGAAAACAAAAAATACTGTAAAGAAATTTCATGTGTTGTTGATGTATAATAAATATAATAAAAGAAATTAATTAAAACTCTCTCTCTTATCCTGTTGAGATGTAGATCTCGATTTACTTACTGTACTTGCAAATGAGTATAAAAACACAAACTTTTTTGGTTTTTTGACTTCACGCTGTTTCTCGTACTCTACGGGATAGGCAGACAGACGGAACTTAATGTCGAGACATTCATAATTAATTAATTTAAGCCGAAATTGAACCCCGAATTGACACTCTAATTAAATCGTAAATACGAGATATAATTTAAGAACTAGTACTAGTTCTTGTGCATACGTCACGTAAATCATAAAGGCGTGTAGTAATATCATAAGTAAGCGTTCGCCGTCTGATGTATGCTTTAATTTTATATGGTGCTATTTTGTTATATATTTTTCGTTTTAAATAAAAAAAACTGCTGTTTCACACCGCATTTCTCGTATATACCAGGATAGGCAGAGTGAGCCTAGGGTAAAGGCACCCCTTTTTTATAAGCTTTTATTTAACTTATCCGTATTAGTGTATGTGAAATCTTGCAATCTCAATTTGATCCACTTCCCAATGTCCGATGGAGCTGAAATTTGGATGAATACTTCAGTTCTCATAACAATGAAATTGCATATAATCAATATTGTTTTAAATTCAAAATAACCGCTCGAACAATACAGTGAATTATTAATTGGTATACAGCTAGTGTGTCTAATATACATATATAAAAGGCCTTGTTTTGTAAAATACACTGCACTATGAAAAATTAATATATAGAGATTGGAAATGGTGCTGTAACGTGGCTAAAGGGACTTCTGAAATAAGGAAGAGAGACAAGTCGTCCTTTGATTGGATTGACTTGTCTTAAACTGAACAAGTTCTGTGTCAAGCCTACGGTTTCTATAGAAAGGAGGTACTCATTTGCACCATCCACAGACAGGGACCTTTTCATACGTGCCTTCCCGTGATTTTACGTAGCGTTCCTCCAGTATCATCGATCTGTAAGATAGATTCCTCCTCTCTCTCTTAACACTCACTCTTGCTTTACAAATATTTTATGTCTAATCTTTCCTCACTATTTCTCTTCTCGTTTCACTAAGAAAATGAAAAAAAAATCAAACATACATTTAATTAATTAGCTTGAGAAGGTAGCATCAAGTGCAAACCACAATAAAATTATATTTCGCAAGCACTAACATTACTTTACCAAGCATTTATTTCATAAAAGCGTGCAATAAGGCACGACACTAGTACTACATAATGATACACAAGGTGCAGGTGACGAATGGCTGTACACGGTAGCTCCTACCGCAAGATGTAGTGTTGATGATACTCATACTAGATCGTTTATTTGTATTTTGTAATTAGACTAATTTTGTTTTAATTATATTTTTTATTTCTGTCTGTGAACGTGGTGGTTGGCAATTTCTGTTCGGGAGAAACGAATATATTTAAAATACTTTTATTTTTCACTCTGGTAGGCAAAGTGTGGTATTAAGTAACGCCTCACAGCACATAATGTCTCGAAAATTGGCGTTGCGTGAGGAATCGAGTCATCTAATACCAGGTTCCCTTTGACTACCCTGCTATATAATAAATACAGCGTGAAGCAAAATCAATCATATCTAAAACACTATATGAACATTTAATTAAAAAAAATGAATCACTCACACTAAACCGTGATTTAAGCGTTAAATATTAATAGAAACGCTCAAACCACGAATCTCAAAGTAATCACACATCAGATGAGTCGCTTAAGATGAAGACTTAACGTGCTCGTAAAAGCCCCGGGAGTCCACAGAGCGCTAATCGATAGTTTAATTATGGTTTAAACCATGTTTACCACATTCGCTATGATTGTGTACGAAATTATATGATTTCTATCATAGAAAATAGGAGAAGATGGTTGAGACCAGACGTGGCACAGAGGCACAAAGTGTACTGTAAACAAGTTGTGGGTTCGATTCCACGATCCGCTCGAGCAAATTAAATATTTAATATTTTAATTTCCTGGCTCTGGTAATGAGGCAAAGCGCTACGTTGATTTTCACCTCTCAACACGCAATGCATCTGAATTCGGCGGAAAGTGGGAAATGGAGTGAAAGTGGGGAATGAGTATCTTAATGAGAACGGAGTGTTTTAACACTTGATTTTGGAATTAGCTCTGGGTACTTTGCTATGTGCGGTATACAGCGTGAAGCAAACGGTAGGTAACGGGTAGTGTAATGTCATTCTGTCATAAATTTTTATAATTGAGGATATTGAAAGTTGATTTAGCGTTACTAACTGTTTAGACAATACACGGTTTTAAAATCCACTACTCAACACTCAATATCTTCAATATAAAATGAAAAGTAGGGGTCGAGAGTATTTTAATGCTAGCTTCTAGGTTAGGCTCCTTTTAAAATAAAAATATATAATATCTATATCGTAATATGTCGATCTGTCTGTAAAATTATTATTACTTTCTATACGCGTTTCGAATTTTCCATTGCACAAACTGTGACCACAATTTCATGCAAAACTTTCAGTTAGTCGTTTTGTTTTAGCTAGTTTTCAACTGGATTTTATATAAAGGGTTTTATTTAATTAATGTTGATTGTGGAAACGTGCCCCTTAAACGTTTCAAATGTTATTGTAAATTCTCATCAAACGAGACCTACCTGTACGGTCTATATTTATTTTATTAGTTTGGGGTTATTTATTTTTAATTTCATTTAAAAAAAACTGTTTTTTGCATATATTAGGGAATCTAGCGATAAGACGCTACATTATCCATTTACCGCACAATGTTGGCGGCATTGTGTACCAGAGAGAGAGAGAGAGAGAGAGAGAGAGAGAGAGAGAGAGAGAGAGAGAAAGCAAATAAAAATAATTCAATCCCTCATATAGGAATCGAATCCACAACCGTCGCGTTTACAATCAGGCAATCAAGCATATTTTGTTATAATCCACATTTGTTTTTATTACATAACGAATTTAAATATTTTCTGAATATATTATCACGATTTGTTATTTTATTGTGTACACGTAAGAACCTAGTCAACGATCAATCAGATTACATTTTCTGCCCAAACATAGAAAAGCATTTAGTTATTCATACGATTTCCTCGTTTCCTTTTCAATTTATTCTTTCTATCTATTTTAATCGCCAGTCGAGGCCAGTCGTGGCCCAGCGGCACGAAGTGTGACTGTATAACCGACTGGTTGTGGGTTCGATTCCCACTCGAGGAGATGAAATATTTACTTAAAATTTATATTTCCATTTCTTCGCTCTGGTGTCGAGGCTAAGCGCGGCGTTGAGTTCTGCCACTCAACACACAATGCCTCCAGAATTCGGCAGAAAGTGGGAAACGGAGTGTCTTAACACTAGGTTCCCTCTGCCTACCCTGCTGTGTGTGGGATACAGCGTGAAGCTGATAAAAACAATCTATTTTAATCTATGTAAAAAATAATAAAATATTTATCTGTGCAAAGATCTCATTAACTTTGTTGTATTTGATGCCTTGTCAAGCACATCTTGTATTCACTTTGCAAAATTCACCATCGAATTTGAATTTTCTAAATGAAAATGAAAATTCAAATGTCGATTGACAGAGCGCTAGTGAGGTATAATTCAATTTGTATCATAGAACGAGAACACATGAATAATTTAGAGTATCGTTCGATCTTTATTGACTTAGACAATATTTATGTTAAGCTAGTGCAATATAATGAGGAATAATACTTATTTAGAAAACTTATAAAAATTTGAAGGTACCGGGACTCGAACCCGCGCCTCCTGGAATCCGACCAGAGGCTCTGACCACTAAGCCATACGTTCTCATCAAGCTGCGTCGAAATTTTTATACGCTTGTTACAACTTGTTGTTTGTGTTATGTATAAAAATTTCGACGTAGCTTGATGAGAACGTATGGCTTAGTGGTCAGAGCACCTGGTCGGTTTCCAGGAGGCGCGAGTTCGAGTCCTGCTACGTTCAAATTTTTATACGTTTTCTAAATAAGTATTTTTCTTTCCTAAGTGTGGATTAACACTTTGAAAATGTTTAAAATAATGAGGAATAATTCAGTCATACTATGAAGTCATCGTGGTGCAGTAGGACATCGTCTTACTGTTAGCACCATGGCTGTGGGTTTGATCTCCACTCGGGAATTTAGGAGATACTAATTAAGTATAATTAAGTGATTTTTATTTTCCCTCTAAGGTAGATAAACACGGGATTCAGTTTCAGTATTTAACGCATAATCTCTTGAAAAGGCTTTAGGCTCCCTTTGTCTATTCCGTTTTGCGGGAGAAAACGTGAACTCCTATAAGAGATGTCCACTGTTGATGATTTTAGGTGGCAGCCTCGATGTTTTGCCAGCCCAGACTAGTTGCTGTTGCCTCCTTTTCAACTGATCGCGTTCAGGTAGTATGACGGCGGCCTGATTTTCTCTTGCTGACTGCCTGCCAGCTTAGAACTTATTTGGTTATCCAGCGCTAAAAGACCTCGTTGATAGATTTTTGGTCTACTTGTTCTCACAATCTCGCATTGGACGTGGTGTTGACAAATATTCTTTCTTAATTCCGGCTGTGACCGGAATAAGATAGGGTTCCTCTGGCTACCCCGGGAAAACGCGTGAAGTTACTTTTTTTGTTCTTATAAGCTGATGCTGTATTGATGAGTCTTAGTTCTTTTAAGGAGCACTAGGTACTAGATTTGAAATGTGAAATTGAAAAAAAAATCAATATACCGTATGCATTTGTGCATCTTTTAATTTTAAAAGTTAAAAGTTTAAAAGATAAGTTAAAATTTTAGTTTAAACGTTATGGTAAATCTTTGTACGTTAAACATTTCCCTGACTGAAATTGGAACCTACACTCTTCGTCTAATCAGGAAGAATAATTAGCACACGAGAAACACAGAACATGAGAAACACACACTAGCATTTCTTTGATTTATTTCCTTATTTTAAACAACAGCAACAATTTTAAAATTATTTTTTTTAGCCGCTAAACGGCGGAAATCTACGCAGCGCTTTTTCCAGAGCGAAGAAATTAAAATAATAAAGTTTTCCGAGTAGAAATCGAATCAATCGAATCGGCAAGCAATATTATGTATCGATTTAATAATTTCTACGTCCCCACGATTCAAAAATTCATGGGAATTGATGCATTCACCGGAAATAATGAGTGATTTTACAAAAACAACCTCTCTTTACTTCTGTGATTCGTTCAAACGTAAATTTAATCATATCAAACACAGCCTGTATTTACAATCGAAACACAAGCGAACTCTTAACAACGTTGTAATGCAATCGAGCAAGTCGAGCACATATCCACATATACTCACATGCATGCATGTATGTATGTATGTATGTATGTCCTGCACTAAGTGAGTCAAATTTAACTCGATCTCAGAAACTTGTTAGAAAGTTGGCAAATCTGCGATGAAACGAGATACGACGGTATTATGCGCATAATCCTTCAGAAAGTTTTGTGAGCAAGCTGCGAGTAATTCGAGTAATCGTGCTGTTAGGGTAATAATTGTTTGGTTCTACTTACATACTCGTACATACGCGCCCGTATATTTATGTATGGGGCAGGTTTGTATTGTGTTTTAAAGTTTAGAATGCTGGTTTCGTTTGATTCGATGTAGATATGATACTTGTATTATGAAGTGATTACAGGTTTTAAATATTTTGATAGGATATTTTTTTGAAGCCAGTCGTGGCGCAGTGGCACAAAGTGTGACTGTAAAACCGACTGGTTGTCGGTTCGATGCCCACTCGAGGAAATGAAATATTTATTTAAATTTATATGTCCATTTCTTCGCTCTGGTGTCAAGGCAAAGCACGGCGTTGAGTTCTGCCACTCAACACGCAATGCCTCCAGAATTCGGCAGAAAATGGAGAACGGGGTGTCTTAACACTAGGTTCCCTCTGCCTACCCTGCTGAGTGCGGGATACAGCGTGAAGCTGATAGATTACTTAGTTTTCTAAATAAGTATTTTGATAGGAAATTATGCTAATATTATAAATATGATGAGTTACTTCTATTTTTAAAAGGACGCTACACGTTCTAATGCATAAACTGTACTTGCTGTCAGAGTTACTTTAGAGCTTAGACATTTAGAATATTAGTTACTTATTTTGAAGCTACTTCTTATATAAATTAATAATATAAATATGTCCACACTACTTGACTTGAACGATACATGAAAGAAGATGAGGTAGATAGATGTGATAGTACTTTTTAGCTAATTTTTTGATATTTTTAATATAATAGCCAAAGGGAGGCTTGCCCAGATTATTCGATATCAATATTCCACCAAAACCTTGAACCCGCATTCTAGGAGCGCGGGTTGAATTCCGCTACGGCAAATTTTATACGTTTTCTAATAATAAAACAATTCCTAACGTTAATAAAAAAGTTTATCACATGACGCTCTCTAGTCTAACCACCGAACTTTTTATATTTAATAGTTTTTTTTTATTTCACTATAGATAGGACGGATCGGAAAACGCAATTTATAAATGTTTCGCAAGTTTTGTAAGTGATCGAGTGTCATTGACATATCTACAAACTAACTGACAAAATGATTTTTTCGAACAAATCCCTTTTTTATATGCATAGATTGTGTGTGTACGTATAAATGAAACTAAAAAAAACATATTCAAATAATAGTAACGAGTTAATCGTTTGGAGTTTCAAATGTAAATATATATTTTTAATAAAAAAATCCCAATAATCATTATCTATAAAAACGGTATAAAAATAAAGTATGTTTTTTTAATGTTTGTTGTAAAAACAATTTCAACTATTTAACTTTAACAGTTCATGAGATACAGCCTGGAAACGGACAGACAGACAGCGGAGTCTTAATAATAAGTCCCCTCTCGTCTTTTAGGTACGGAACCCTAACTAGACGCATTGTTGCCTAAATTAAAAAATAATAATTGAAAAATTGTAAATACGCGTTAAGTTTTAAAACTCATATTACAATAATATGGTAAAGGTCGTTTAAGCAAAACTTCTAACATTCATGCCTCCAACATCCGTTCATTGGATAATTTATGCCTTACTTATTTGAAGATCTTTCTCTGAAATTCTTTTTTTACACTGTAAGCTTCAATCTATAGCTTTATCAAGATTTAGGATTTTTTATTTTAATCTTTTGTCATCATACAGGATTTGACATATTAATAATAAAATCAGGTTAAGTGTGAGTTGGACTGAGGGCTCCGTATTAATTCCCGGATAGTAGATTACCGTAAAGTAAAATTTATAAAAGTTGATAAGCTTAAGTTTGCAGGTCTATGTAGTCGTTTCGTATGAAATGAAGTACAATTATAAATTTGTAATAATTTTTTATGTGTAATATAAATAAATATTAATTTCTATTTTTCGGATTTTTTTCTCCATTTGTACTACAAGTTCTCACTTCTCACCAAATTGAATAATTAGGTCTACAGAAAATCTCCTATAGATTTTAGTACGCAGCAAATAAAATTGCTTTCAATTTAAATTTCGTATGGAATAAACTACAAATATAAATAAATTATGTTTTATCTTTCTATGAATGAAAGTATTGTAACTTTTTACTTTGGTGAATTTCAAAATGCAACCAAAACTTATAATCGATCGTTTTGATTGCATTGACTTGATATTTTTTGTGCTTTAAGGGACCGTAGACCTGAATATTTTGATAATAATTTCAGCTTGATACCTCCATATTTTTTATCACATAAACGGTCTTAACTTACGAGCAGACGGACGACAAAGTAACCCTATAAGAGTTTCATTTTATTGCTTTGAGTAAGTTCATGTTTTTTTCGCGATGCAGGATAGACAGAGAGAATGTAGTGCTAAAATACACCATTCTCCACTTATTTTCCAACTTTTTTTTTGGCAAAATTCAAAACTTAACGCCGTTCTTTAAGTAATGAATTCAGATTCTCTTACTGATCTCTTACGAATCTCTCTAAAATGACCAGAAAATAGAGAAAGGAGTGACGAAAAAAAAAACAAATTTACTTAATTATACTCATAGTTCTTACTTAAACCACTAACACCCAGAAATCCGATCCACTTACTAACACAAAACCGTAGCCGTAGCCGCATAGAAAATCATAAATCATAAATTGCAGTTAAATTCTAAAATCCACATAGCAACGACTGCATTCTTTGAAACAGAACTGATTCAAGGTCACTTTCTTAGTCTAGGTCAAGGCCTGCCGTGAGTACAACGTATTAAAAATAGACTCAGCTAACTCGCGCAAGGAAAATTTATAATTAAGTGAAAAATAAAAATATATATATGAACTTACTATTGTAACAACTTACTGAGTGTAGTAAGCGTGACGGTTGCTAGTTCGATTCCTGGAGAATTCATTATTTAATATTAACATTTCCTTGCAGCGGTAACAAGGCAAAGTGCGGCGTTGAGTTCCACCACTCAACACGCAAAGCTTTGTGAATTCGGCGGAAAGTGATGAATTGAGTGCTTTAATAGTAGATTCCCTCTGCATCCCCAAATGAGAATCGAACCCACAACCGTCGCATTTACAGTCAAACACACCACAACGGCATCCTATTATCGTACATCAATAAAATATTTTCAATACTAATAAGATGAATCACATCAATAATGATATTGAACGAATAGAAAATATAATATTCGATTTAAATGCATACTGTCCACGTCCAGCCACAACTGCTAACTGCTGCTGTGAGCTTCCTGAACTCCCCACTCGGTTTACGTGTAAATGCACACGACCTAACTGAATACCTCTTTTATAGATATAAATAATTTGAAAACTAGTCTATGAATATTTTAAGGCTAGGCATATAATATTATCGAGGCCCGACGTGGCGCAGGGGAAAAAAGTGTGACTGTAGACGGGACAGATTATGGGTTCGATTTCCAGTGGAGGAAATGAAATATTAATTATTTAATTCTTTGGTCTGGTGTCGAGGCAAAGCGTAGCATTCCAATACGCAATGCAACCAGAATTCGCCGAAAAATGAGGAACGGAGTGTCTTAACACTAAGTTCTCTCTGCCTGCCGCTGTGTGCCGCTGTGTGCGGGATACGGCGTGAATCTATTTAAATTAAATTAAATTAACTTCACGCTGTATCCCGCACACAGCAGGGTAGGCAGAGGGAACCTAGTGTTAAGACACTCCGTTCCCCACTTTCTGCCGAATTCTGGAGGCATTGCGTGTTGAGTGGCAGAACTCAACGCCGCAACCGCCGTGAATCTATTTTGTGTATAAAAAACTTAACTTCTTTTATTTTTTTAGGGTCTAGGCTGAAAGAGAAACGGAGCGCGCTGTGGACGAAAACGGAGTATAAAAGTAACAAAATACCAACCATTGATTTTCTTAATTCCCTTAATGAATTGACTGTTTATTTGATGAAGATTTATACAAACATATATAGACATTTTTAAACTGACCAAACTCCGCAACTCGCTTCGCACACAAACAAAAAAAATAAACTCCTCTGAAAGACAACGAACATTTTTTGCTAAATTTAATAAAAAAAACATTTACATTGCTATGTATTGAAATAAAAAATCACAAAAAAAATTTTTTTTTGAACTGTCCCTATATAAAGATTTCTATATTTCGCATAAAGCAGGGGTTAAAGTAATGTCATAGCGACATTACGCCTGTAGTTGGGAACCTCAACGCCGCATTCTGTACCAGAATAAAAGAAATGAAAATAATATTATAAAGTTTGCAGGTTTACTGAAATATAGTTTTTATTAACATAATTTTATTGCGAAACCAAGATATGAAAAATAAATAATTTCCCCGAGTGTAGAGCGATGTAAAAAATATACAAATGTTCATAATATATTTACATAACATAAAATATATAAAATATTTTATTATTTGTAAAATCGACTGGTTCGTGGTTGTGTGTTTGATCCTAATTAGAGGAAATTAAATATTTATTAACTTTTACATTTTCATTTCTTCGCTCAGGTGTCGAGGCAAAGCGCGGCGTTGAGTTCCGCTACTCACGCAATACTTCCAGACTTCGGCGGAAAGCGTGTCTTAACACTAGGTTCTCTCTGCCTACCCCGCCGTGTGCGGGATACAGCGTGAAGCCGATTTATTTATTTTATTTCATATTTACATAGATATTCTTAAAACATTCTATACATTATATTCGTCTATACAAAAAGGGTCGTTCAGATCGATTGGGTGCGTGTTCCGTGGAATTTGTAATTTTGTAGTTCATAAACAAATTCGCTAACCCATAAAGCTATTGAGTGAACCCAAGAATTATGATGTTACGGGTCGGCTAGTACAAGGTAATAACTATCTGTATGAAAAGAATTTTTGTTTTTCGTTTTTTTTTTTTGAGAGGTTTTAGTTTAGTAGATATGTGCTATGTTATATATTGTGTAAACACATACTTGCCTCGTATTGTGTTTCTTGGATAGAATTATTATGAAAAACAAGAAAAATCTTTATATAGTTCAGTTTTTACATTTTTCATGTCAATTAGATAAATACTGCTGTGACGCAGCGACGCTATAAACGAGACAGCTGTGGGTTCGATTCCCACTCGAGGTAGTTAATTATTTTTTTTACACGCAATGCTTTTAACTTCACGCCGCGCTTTGTTTACCAGAAGGAGTTTATTAATACGATACGATATTTCATTTCCTTGAGCGGGGATCGAACCCACAGCAATCTCGTTTACAGCCAGACACTTTCAATACACTGTACTACTAATAAAATAGTTTACATAAAACATATTAAAAATACGTATGTATATACAGTAACCAGTTTTACTAAGAAATAAACCATTTCCGACACAGATGTCAATATTTGATTTTATATACAAATAGAACTTTAGAGAATTGCTCCTCGTCTTACAATATGAGAGTATGATAAAAGTACATTTCCCTTTGAAGCAGCCACTCTGACGGAAAATTAAAAGAAGTCATATTTTGCCCACAAATTTGTTTTCATATTTCCGATGTGATTGTGAACTTATGGATAGATAAGTTTAGATCTACCCTGTATATGATTATATTTTTTTTACCTTAACGTTGTATCTAGGGGAGCTAGTGTTAAGACACTCCGTTCCCCACTTTCTGTTGAAATTTCGAGATATTGCGTTTTGAGTGGCGGAACTCAACGCTACAAATTATTATTTGTTACTCTATTATACTAAATGAAATAGATAAGAAAAATTATATTGACAAATATTTTATTATTTGGGGGTATCGTGGCGCTGGGGCTCAGCATCTGAATGTAGTAAACAACAATTATTTTCATATCTTCGCTTTAGCAACATACGAAGCATGGCGTTGAGTTTTACCACTCAACAGGCAATGTCTCGAAAATTGGGCGGAAAGTGGAGAATAGTGTCCGAGCACTATGGACCTCTGGGTATATAGAAATAGCTTCACTAATTTAACTTATTTTTTTTACTCCTCGCAACATTCTGAATACTTTCTGTCTACTCCGAAAGTCAATTAG
>DWQW01008275.1:0-14134 GCA_018249695.1 Heliconius erato demophoon
AATTGATCGACAGTAACGGAACTAATCGCTAAGATTGCTTCCAGCCTCAATTAAATTTTCCCTTATCTAATATATTAGCTATACAATTTGTTATTCATTACACGCATGGTGCATGATTTATATCTTAGTGGCAGTTCACTATATATAAATAAGTGAAAGGTGTTTGTCTGTTGTGTTATTGTAATTTTTTTTCTTATAAGTCAGGCCAGTCATGGCGCAGTGGCACAAAGTGTGACTGTAAAATCGACTGGTTGTGGGTTCGATCCCCACTCGAGGAGATGAAATATTTACTTAAACTTATATTTCCATTTCTTCGCTCTGGTGTCGAGTTGAGTTCTGCCACTGAACACGCAATGCCTCCAGAATTCGGCAGAAAGTGGGGAACGGAGTGTCTTAACACTAGGTTCCCTCTGCCTACCCTGCTGTGTGCGGAATACAGCGTGAAGCTAATTTATTTATTGATTTATTTGATTGTATTTATTAGTGAGAAAATAGAAGATATTTTTTATCGTTATGTCTTTAGGTCAAAGTAATGCTATTATAGTTTGATTAATAACTATATAAAACTGAAACCAGTTATCATGTAAGACACGTGTAATTCTATAAATTATAATAATGAAATATATAAGAAGAAATATAGAAGCCAGTTGTGGCGGAAGAGCGACAAGTTATGAGTTCGATTTCTACTCAAGAAAAAGGAATTATTTAATGTTTTTATTTTCTCGTCCTAGTAATGTCTCTTGAATTCGGCGTAAAGTGGGAAACAGAAGTGTCTTAATGGGAACGGAGTATCTTATTACTAGGTTTCCAGGTTGCCTCCGCCTGTCCTAGTGTGTACGAATATATTGTGAAACTAAAAAAATATTTTACAAATCAACTTTATTTCTTGATTATTTTAGTTACTTACATGCATAAAGCTGTTTGTTTAACAACAAAAAAATATTTTAACAAGACTATAAGAATTTCCGAGCTCGATAATAATGTACTCCGCACTTTCTGACGAATAAAATAAAAAATTAAACATTTCATTCCCCATAGTGCCAATCGAACCCACAACCATTGCATTTACACTCACACGCCGCACCTCCACACTACGACAGCCTCCTTTTATTATTAATAATAATAATAATATTAAATCACTCCACAACCATACCCTAGCCCGACGAGCTAGTGTTGTACAATTTATTAAACGTCACACACATCAAGCAAAATTATATCGGTGGCAACTTTAATTTAGCGGGATACGATCGATACATCGATGTTACTGCAATTACGCTAGAATCGATATCGCCACTGATTTATGCGATAATGACAGCGTACATTCGTGCCTCATGCGGAACACAGAAGTCATACGTAATTATATATGGATATTAAATTAATATTATATTATATTTAGTTGAAAACTTAGTTTTGTTATATAATCGATTAGATCGGTAGTGTCGGAGTTCAAACGTAACGGTTGTGGGTTCGATTCTCCGTAAGTATCATTACGGAGAATCAAACATTGATGTTTATAATGACATGACTTCGATTTTTGAATTTATATATAGTGTTATTATAATTTTTTTTTTTTTAATTTTGCATGATTGGCATATCGATTCCAGGTGATTTTAAGTAGTAAGCAAGTTAAAAAATCATTGGTAGTAACGATTCATAAGGCGTTATCCAATTATAATTAAATATTTTTTTTACGATTTCTAATTAATAACTAAATAATTTATTTCATTATAATAAAAAACAATCACTTTAAATACATCTTTTTCTAATAAGAAATAATTTAGATAAAGATTCTTAAAACAGAACTACGCTTCCTAGTTAATACTTACCTTACCTAGTCTTCAAAGTGATGTTTGCTCTTTCAATGTTTATGGGCGGCCCAAGGCCAGTGATCAGGGGTTGCAAATCATTGGAGCCTCGATAATTGCTGCCCGAGGCCTTGACGATGACATATTCCGTCAAACCTGTATACTTAGAGGGAGTGTACACTTGTTTACAAATATTATTTCTTTTTAACTTGACGCTGTATTCTGTATATAGCAGAGTTGGCAGACAGTATAGAATGTAATATATTATAATATATTAGAGAATATATCAATTTTTAACAAAAAAACCGACTTCCAAACAACGAACTAAAAAGTAGAAAATTAAAAACTAAAAAGTTATTTTACATAGAGTAAAACGTACTTTGATTTTGTTAAGCAAAAATAATTAACAAAAGATTGTATAATTTTGAAATCGGTGTCAAGCTAATGCTACAACAACCTTACTACAATATCGAATTACTAAGCCTTTTCATTTTACTTGGAAATGGGGGAACGGAAGTGTCGTAACACTAGGTTCTCAGATTTCTTTAGTCTACCCTACTATGTATATGATAATAACCTACGGTCAGAATCAGCTCATGCTGTATTCCTCACACAACAGGGTAGGCAGAGGGAACCTAGTGCTAAGACGCTCCGTTATCCACTTTCCACAGACTTATGGCGGCATTGCGTGTTAAGTGGTAGAATTCAACGCCGCACTTTGCCTCGACTCCAGAGCGAAGAATTGAAAATATAAACTTAAATAAATATTTCGTTTCGTCGAGTGGGGATCGAACCCACAACCAGTCGGTTTTACAGTCACACTTTGTGCCACTGCGCCACAACTGGCCTCAAACTACCTCTGGCCTCGTTACTAAAATATTTAACTCTAATTCAAAATTTTATCATCTCTATCTAATAGACTGGTTATTTTTATTACAATTCTGACAATAGATATTGGTCAAATAAACATAATTATAACGTAATTTGTTGTAAGAAATGAATAACATCCAAATAAAAAAAATATATATTTTGCACAATTTAATGGCTGTTAGCAAAATTTTGTAAACATCTTAAGCAGTTTAGAAACAAAAAACGAAACAAATTATTGAAACGTATCAAATTTTGTTTTTATCTTATATTTTTTGGCTTTGAACGGCTTAAGCTAAACTATAATTCAATAAAACGAAAGATTAAAGAAATATTTCTCAATTTTCGTCCCATAATAAACTTTAAAATTGAATAAAATTCAGATTTGTTGGGAAATGGTTTAGTTTTCTTTTTTTTTTAGTTTTTGAACTAGATTTAACGGTCCAATTAGCTATGAGTTTTTGCTGCTTACATCACAGTTTAACTCTCAAATCGAAATATATAAAAATACTAGCGGCCCACTCGCGGCTTCGCCCGCATATCACCTATAATTCTTTTATTATGCTGCATTTACTATGGGAAGCAACGGTGTGTATTGCCTTGCTGTGTACAGGATACAGCGTGAAGTTGATTTTTATATTATAATTAAAGTGGATTTTAAAAATCAAATTAAATCAGCTTCCTAGTAGCAATCTAGTATTAAAACACTTTCCCACATTCCGCCGAATTCTGGAGGCAATATACATTTTAAATAAATATTTCATTTTTCCGAGTGGAGATGGAACCCACAACCAGTCGGATTACAGTCACACTTTGTGCCCCTCCGTCACGACTGACCTCTTAAGTAAAATAATAAGATATATGTATGTATCTTATTATTACAAGAAACCGTTAGAACAGGAGTTCAGTACAGTACTTTCACGTAGCGGTGTAAAGCCTCCCCCCCCACCCCCTCCTCTCTAATCTAAGTAGATTATTGGAAACATATTGAACAATAACGAAACGGTAGTCCGACCACGACTGTATGGCGAACTGCGAGTTGTGGTCACTGAGTATAATATAATGGATATGGCTACTTTTTTTTAGTTTCACGCTCTATCCCGCATATATTTAGCAATGCAGGCGGAAGGAAGATGGAAGGTGTTAAGACACTCTGTTTTCCATTTATCGCCTAATTTTCGAGACATGGTCTGTTGAGTAGGGGAACTCAACGCCGAGTTTTGTCTTGCTACCGGATCCAAATAATAAAAATAAATCATTTCTCCCAGTGGGACATATATTTATGTTTTTATCACAGAAATAAGCCCCTATAAATTATAGACAAGCTTCATTTCCTACAATATTAGTGGATGTGGCCATAATCTTAGGAATATTAGAGGCCAGTCATGGCGCAGGGGCACAAGGTGTGACTGTAAAACCGACTGGTTGTGGGTTCGATCCCCACTCGAGGAGATGAAATATTTATTTAAATTTATATTTCCATTTCTTCCCTCTGTTGTCGAGGACAAGCGCGGCGTTGAGTTCTGCCACTCAACACGCAATGCCTCCAGAATTCGGCAGAAAGTGGGGAACGGAGTGTCTTAACACACTAGGTTCCCTCTGCCTACCCTGCAGTGTGCGGGATACAGCGTGAAGCTAATTTAATTTAATTTAATTTAATTTTAATTAGCAGTTGTAAGTTGCACTAGTCATAAATAATCATGAAATTGGTACTAACTCCTCGGTGGGCGAATCTGAATGGATCTCATATGAATATTTTTTATTTATTAAAAGAAATTAGAATGTAAGTTTGAATAAGGGAATAAATGAAGGCTAACTTTCTAACACTCGGATAGAGTGCGCATTTATAAAACTACTAAGAAAAAATTTTTTTAGGTAGCTATCTAATTTATTTTATTACCATTTTTTAAAGTGTTATTCCACACTTAGGAGAGAAAAATACTTATTAAGAAAACGTATCAAAATCTTAACGTAGCGGGACTCGAACCCGCGCCTCCTGGAAACTGACTAGGACCAATAACCTACTTATTGGTATTAGCGGTGGCATTAGAGAAAGAGTAGATTCTTCTGCTCAAGAAAAACCTAATTTATTAAAAACTTAATTTATTATTTTTTATTTTTTTCAGCAGAAGTATCTATTGCTGTTATAATATGGGCATTTCTAGTTCGAAAACTTCTTAGTAGATATTATTTTCAATTGATCGTGAGACGTGACGCTCGTGGAAGTGAAACTTCTTTTGTAACATTTATGAATAAAGATTTAGAAGATTTTTTTTTTGTAAACAACATGATTGTTCAGCGATTCATGATTGATCCATCATGATTTTTTTATTATTAAAAAGTTAAAAATATAATATTTTACTCTACACAACCGTTACATTATCCTACACTATATTGAACCACCAATTTTTTTTATTTATATTTGCTATATTTGTATGTTAAGTGTGAACGCGGTAAAAATACAAAAGACCACATCAAATAATATTTTGACAGAAAGTAGAGAAAGTGAGAAATGGAGTATTAACATTAGGTTTTGTTTACTTCAATAAATAATTATATAATAAAAAAAAAACATAAGCTTCATGCTGTATTCCGCACACAGCAGGGTAGGCAGAGAGAACCTAGTGAAAGACACTCCGTTCCCCACTTTCTGCCGAATTCTGGAGGCATTGTGTGTTGAGTGGCAGAACTCAACGCCGCGCTTTGCCTTGACATCAGAGCGAAGAAATGGAAATATAAATTTAAATAAATCTTTTATCTCCACAAGTGGGGATCGAACCCACAACCAGTCGATTTTACAGTCACATAACTATATAATGTTATATTAAAATATAAATGTATAGTAAAATGTGTGAAATTAATAACAAATAATTCATCTTCAGAAATCAATCTTGATATATTTTATCCCTGTAAAGAAAAGTCCACACATAATATGTCCAGACACACATCAGACACTGGTACAAAGTGGAGATAATCAAAAGATTCATAAGCAAGCGGCGCACGCGCAACAATCTGATCGTTTGTCAACCACTGTCAATTATCGGGGCATCATGACAAATTGACGCGTTGACACGATCTGTCATGATATATTTATTATATATTTTTTTATTATTACTAAAAAGTTTAAATTTTATGAAATTTTTGTTGGATCGTTCAGCGATGTGATAAATTATGTTGTGTTGTTGATGGTTCAGTGTGTAGTAAAGATCGATAGTGTGTTTTTGTCAAAACTACAAAGGTTAACTTAAATATAAGAATGAATCTTCATTTTGCATAAAATTTTCAAGATATAATTTTAATTAGATAACTTAGAGGCAAGTCGTGACGCAGGCGCACAAAAGTTCAATGTAAACGTGACGATGGAAACATGAGGTTGTCGGTTCGATTTCCACTCGATGAAGTGAATTAATTAATGGGAACACAGCGTTTTCTTTTTAAAAGAGTGTTTTATACTAGGTTCCCCCTAGGTTCCCTCAGCCTACTCTACTATATGTGGGATACAGTGTAATAAAAAAAACATATGTTTTATCGTTCTACGATTCAAAATTCATATACAAAATCTCATATACAAAACGCAATCTCAATCTCAATATACAAAACTCTCGCGTTACTGAATTCCTGGCAGAGAAGCAGCGAGCAGTGAGTGTAAGAGACACTAAAGGATATCTCGAAAGACCTACGGGAATGGGACAAACCGATTTTTCCATCTTAACATCCACGCAAGCGAAGTCACGCGCAGTGATTTGTATATTATGGAACAAAAGCCAATCCTATAAATTTGGCTGATATATTTTAGAATGTACAATATTGCAAAATACACATTAACATATATTAAGTCAATCCAACAAGCATCAAGTGAATATTTGAACAGCAAATTGGAGTCATTAAGTAAATATACAAAACATACTCTGTGGTAGAGCGCACTAGGTCGTACATGCCACAAATAACATATAATAATCAGTTAATGCGCGTGTACGTTTGTAATGATAGGCACATTCGGCTTAGGGCGTTTAGTAAGAAAAGGAGAGTGGGGACTGGATGAACTATGTATAATTTTTTTTATCAGTTTCAGGCTGTATCCCGCACGCAGCAGGGTAGACAGAGGGAACCTAGTGTTGAGACACTCAATTCCCCGCTTTCCGCCGAATTTTTAGAGGCATTGGTGGAACTCAACGCCGCGATTTGCCTCGACACCAGAGCAAAGAAATGGAAATATAAATTTAAATAAATATTTCATTTCCTCGAGTGGGGATCAAATCCACAACCGTCGCATTACAGGCACACCCTTGCGCCGACCTCTATAAAATATGTCAATATAATTTAATTAATTAATTAATATTCATAAAAAAATATATGTTTTGTGTATAAGATATATGAATAATCATTAAAAAATTATATGTCTTTGTGTATCTATATAAGGCGAAGATGATCAAGTGACAAGAGTGTGTGATTCTGATATCCTCTAATATTAAAGAAAAATATAATGTCAATTGTAAGATGACCACGACGTAAATTTCATTTAGGTAGTTAGGTGCATACTTAAAATTATGTGTATGCTGTATCCCGGACACAGCAGGGTAGTCAGAGGGAAACTATTGTTAAGACACTCCGTTCCACACTTTCCGCCGAATTCTGGAAGCATTACGTGTTGAGTGGCAGAACTCAACGCCGCTTTTTGCTTCGATAACAGAGCAAAGAAATGGGAATATGAATTTCAAATAAATATTTCGTTTCCTCGAGTCCGAATCGAACTCACAACCAGTCGGCTTACAGTCTCTCTTGTTAGTATTCATATGAAATCTATACTAATAACAAATTTAAAGTACTCTTAAAAGTCCCCATCCTCCCCTCAGTTTCCTGACACAGATCTGTGTATAATTGTAGCAATTTACCACAGACGTAGGACACGTCAAAACATATCGACGTTCGTTGCTCAACCTTGCTTTGATTGAGCCATTCACATAATCAGCTGTTTATGGTTCCCCCGCGGCAGTTTGTGTTGTTATTTGTTGTGACTGACACAGTGACATACAATATTTTGAATGTGAATATGGTTTTGTATGTATTTATGGCTGTTCTAATGTGAATATAACTATTTTAGATATATAATAATATATTGATATGTTTGTTGTAAAAGAAATAAATGTATTGCTTGTTAAAATGCGTTATAGTACGGCGTCGAGTTACGCTGCATCGGTATATGTAATGTCTCAAATTAGGAGAACGTGCTGTTTGGGATAACGCGTGAAGTAGAAATAAATAAACTTGTATAGAAGTGGTTTGGTTTTGTTTAATTAAGAGGCTAATCGTGGTGCATGAGCATGTGGCTGCAAACGCGACCCGTCGTGGATTCGATTTCTATTCTAATTTCACTTCCATTTTCATTTCTTCGCTCTGGTGTTGAAGTGAAGCACGGCGTTGAGTTCCACCACATAGCATAATACAACACGCAATGTCTTCAGAATTCTTAGAATTAGTGGATGAAGTGGTGTATTTGGTAAGATGCTTCATGTTTAAAAGCAAATTGGGAGGCTTGGCTGATCTTTGAAAACATAGTGTCGGTAATACTGAAGCAAAGTCACATAATCATAAATAAGCATAAGTCCATCAGGAGGGCATGTATGAAGAGATTGATGAAAGTGGACGAGGCGAAAGACATATGCAGAGGCCGTAGTATTTGGCTCTCCCTGTAGCGCCTTCCCTAGGGACATTAAAAAAGAAATAAAAGAATAAATCAAATTCGACATAGTTATTTAATTGTCATATATTATATTGTCATAAAAATTATTCTCTTGGCTTATTAATTGGTGCTGGTTTTTTATAACATTTTCATTTCTTGACTCCGGAAAAACCAGAATGGGGGAATGAAGCACACACCCATCGCTCTGACACTCAGAAGCTGTTCCACTTATTGTAACACGATGAAAAGTATAACATATTATTTAAAAAAATAATTACTTTTGCATTATACTATGTTATTATGTATTAGTTTAGCATTTCATACATAGAGAAAGTTAACGAGAAATTAAATTTCAATTTCTCTTGTAGAATTGGTTTCGCTCCAACAAAAGCGACGCGTAACGCGGCAGCTAAGTTTATTTCATGCTTATTGTGGCTTAGACCAATCTACTTTTTGTATGTAACTGCTATATTACTTGTAAACTATTTGTAGATCGGAATGCAGTGAAAATTGATATTAATAAAAAATATATTTCTATTAATCATGGATGAATATTAAATGTTTTAAGGGTTGTCTGAAATTTGAACCAGCAGCGCTTCTTCGGAATCGTTTAATAGACGCGAGTCTGAAGCTCGCTATGCTTAAAGTTATATACCATTGTTTAAATACAGTAATATAAAATATATATATTATGAGGCCAGGTCGTGGTGCAGCGGCCCAAAGTGTGATTGTAAAACCGACTGATTTTGGGTTCGATCCCCACTCGAGGAGATGAAATATTTACTTAAATTTATATTTCCATTTCTTCGCTCTGGTGTCGAGGCAAACCGCGGCGTTGAGTTCTGCCACTCAAGACGCAATGCCTCCAAATTTCAGCAGAAAGTGGGAAACGGAGTGTCTTAACATTAGATTCCCCTGCCTACCCTGCAATAATCTGGCCAATGTAATTTTAAATAGTCAAAAAATACTAGGATCAAAAAAGAACAAAAAGAATACTATTATATACTTACTGATTGATTTAATTACATTGAGAAAGAACAAACACATATTTTTTTAAATTAAACTAATAAATTTTTAGGCCTTATAGCATTTCTTACATTTGAACAATATTTCTATGTAAAATTAATCCTTAAGATTTTGAGGTTAGGGTTTAGGGTTAGGTCCACTACTCAACACGCAATGCCTCCAGAATTCGGCAAAAAATGGGCAACGGAGTGTCGTAACACGACGTTCCCTCTGTCTACCCTGCTGTGTGCGGGATACAGCGTGACGCTAAAAAAAATCAAACAAACGCTTATATTTTTATTTTCTTAGAAAACATTGGGTTAAGTAACGTTACATAAAAAAAAATGATAGTTTACGCAAAATCTTTAAAAACTAATACAATATCATTTATTTGTATCTACCGAATCGAATTTTAGCTTTCCACTGTTACATAACACGGTGAGCCATTGCCATCACGTAATCCCCTATTACTGGTCAATCACCAAAGTTAATCAGTTTAAGTTAATTTTGGTAAATGTTACTAAGGTGAAAAAAAATCCATTTTTAATTTGTAATAGTAAATTTTGACATTTTCTTACCGAATAACTAGAGTGTTTTTTACTAGGTAGCTGAATTTTATTGGTCTCGTTCTGGGGAAGTAAGAGAGAGATACTTATTTAGAAAACGTATAAAACATTTAACGTAGCGGGACTCGAATCCGCGCCTGCTGGAAACCGACCTAACAACATAAATAAGTTGTAATAAGCGTATAAAAATTTCGACGTAGCTAGATGAGAACGTATGGCTTAGCGCCTGGTGGGTTTCCAGGAGGCGCGGGTTCGAGTCCCGCTACGTCTAAATTTTTATACGTTCTCTAAATAAGTATTTTTCTTTCCTAAGAGTGGAATAACATTATAAATTTTTTTAAAAAATAAGAGAGAGATTGCTATGGAAAATCTATAGAATCTATCTATACATTTGGTAATGATTACATGTAAGTATATAAAAATAGCCGGCTGCTGAAGCCATCGTGGCGCAGGGCTCAGGTGAGACTTTAAACGCAACGGTTGTGGTTTCGATTCTCACTCAGGAGAATTAAATATTTGATATTATCTTCTTCTGTACTCTGATAACGAGGCAAAGCGCGGTGTTAAGTTTTGCCACTTAACACACAATGCTTCAAAAAATTCGGCGGAAAGTGAGGAACGAATGTGTCTTAATGGCAATGGAGTGTCTTAACACTAGGTTTCTAGATTTCCTCTATTCACCCTGCTATATAGGAGATACAGCGTAAAGCTATAAAAAAATATATAACATTAATAGACTTTTATTCGCGGCATTGCTTGTATGGAGAAATGGAAATGATTCAGAGTTCTATGATACACGTGACACTCTGACGGGAGTAACAAATTTTTTTTTTTTAAAAACATTTAAAGTTAAATAAATTTCATAAAATTAAGCTTAATTATATATGGACTATCTAACATAAAATAATGTTTCGATAGAAACCAGTAGTTCATGAGATCAGCGAGTTCTACCAAATCAACTCCTTATATTTATATTATGATATATAGTATAGAATATAGGTACAGATAGTATAGTATAATTTCGGTTTTGATGCTTATCAAGGCTTTGTTTAATATAAAAGATAAAAGAAAAGAAATGAGAGATTTACTATATTTTTTTATCTGTGTGACTGTTAAGGTATGTGAACGTTTGAGAATTGAACCTATAGACCATAAACCCGGCGTGACGGGCGCACTCGACTGTAAACAGTGTGTTGAAGCGACAAAAACAGATCTTGGACATCATTTCACGTCGATCAGCGGCTACCGGTGAATAAGTCAAGAACAAAAAAAGTCCAAAAAGTCCACCGTTCTCAATGCTACTCATTTTATGAATGAAATAAGATTTTTTTCTATGGGACCGCGTCAAATACGTGCTTTCCTTTCTTGACCGTCTGACGCGACGTGCATTCATTTTCTACAGTGTCAAAATAAAAAGGCTTATATACTTAGAAATTTTAAAGCAATTTAAACTTTATTTTTATATAAATAATGCTTATTTTCTATAGTTATTAAGTTAAAGGTATGTGTGGGTTCGTTCTCGGGGTGCAGTGGACAAGCTGGTCGGTACACTACGTTCGTAGGAGATATTGGAGCGCTTCGCGCTCCCAGATGTTCAGTGATTAATGAGATTTTGCTTCGTATAGGTTGATACGTTTTTTCTTTATTTCGTTTGGAATTGTAGAAATGAGAAAAAATAATAGTTTTAATTATTATTTATACTATGTTGGGTATATGATTTGTTATCGACATTGATATTATAAAAATTAAGTGTTTGGTTAAACAAGCTAATCACTGGAACTATTTGATCGAATGAAAAAAAATGGATAATCTTTTTATCCAGGCTGACTGTTAATACATCACGCTAATACTTTCTATGCATTAACGTGACCTGCCATCTTCAATATTTCGATTATTTTTATTTGAACACGAAGCCACAGTTGAAAGCTAGGTATTGACTAAAGGAAAACTCTTTATTTATCAGCTTCACGCTGTATTCGCACACAGCAGGGTAGGCAGAGGGAACCTACTGTTAAGACACTCCGTTCCCCACTTTTTGCCGAATTCCGGAGGCATTGCGTGTTAAGTGGCAGAACTCAACGCCGCGCTTTGCCTCAGCAGGAAAACTCTTATTTACTTAAATTGATAGTGTAATTTATTCTATTGATTGTTGTCTTATATTTAATTTTATTTTCATAATAATTCTAGCCACAAAAATCTATTTTAGAGATAACATAAAATTAGAAGGCCACTTCTATGAAAATCGATTAAAATGTTTAAAATCTGTGTAAAAAAATAATGTAGAAATTAAATTAAATTAAATCAGCTTTACGCTATATCCCGCACACAACAGTTTAGCCAGAGGGAACCTAATGTTAAGACACTCTGTACCCCACTTTCTGCCGAGTTCTGAAAGTATTGTTATTGGGAACTCAACGCCGCGCTTTGCCTCGACACCAGAGCGAAGAAATGAAAATATTAATGTAAATAAATATTTCATTTCCTCGAGTGGGGATCGAACCCACAATCAGTCGATTTTACAGTCACACTTTGTGGCCCTGCGCCACGACTGGACTCGATATAATAATAATATAGAAATATTTTACGATTTTGCGCTCCACAATGTTGCAGCTTAGTTTTGACTTTTTTTATAAACTTTCAAGAACCTATAAGGAAAAACAAAAGGTAATTTTTATAGTTTCCGTATTGGAATATAGATTTATTAATATATTTTTAACACAGTTATTATAAAACTATTTTGTTACTGAATGACTGACAGACAAAGCAAATTGGTATATACATAGGTTCCTTGGGGAGTGTATGGAATTATTAAGAGTGGATTTCTCATATTTCCCACAGGGATGGGAAAAAAAGGGAATTTTACGTTACATAGTTCATATAAACTCTCCATAAAACAAGTAAAAAGTGGAGAACAGAGATTACTATGTGAGTAATATTTGTGAATTGCTTCTCTCCATCCACAGCCTATACATAAAAAAAAATCTTTTTAACACAGCAATATCGATTAACACACGGCTATACATTTCACAGTGCAGTAGTCACAGGCACGCGGGCGCGGTCACCGGCAAAAACTATTTGGGCTCGTGGGAAGTCAATTACTCGATTAGCCCCCGCTTATCACCGGTTCACGCTTGGCATCTCATTTACTGGAGGTTCCTATTTAATTTATTTAGTTGTTTTATCTTTCGTATTGACGTATGTAGTTTGTTTTCAGAGTTAGGAAATGAAAATAATTTATCCCCTAAAGCGGGAATCGAACTCACAACTGTAGCATTTTACAGCCAAACGCTGTGCCGCTACACCGCGAATGTTCAATATAATAAAGTTATTCTCATTTACAGTAATAGAGAGTTGAAAATATTCTGTTAAGGAAGGTAAGACATTATGTAAAAGCAAAATAAAGTGATATAGCATAGATTTTTTTTAATATCTTCATATTTTTTTTATTTTATAGCATTATTTTCAATTCATTATAGCGTTTTGGTTGCTATAATTTTAAGCTTTTTTAGATACAAAATGTGATGAAATCAACAAAAGCCATATTTCATAAGTATTAATAAGTCTAGATATTCAGATAAAATACTGCCTTTGATTTAGAAGAATCGGAATTTTCAGAATCGAAGATATTTATAATATATCCTCGTTATTTATAATATTTTGTATGTTAAGTTCTAATAAGGCTATGGCCGCCATTAGTTTCCACTTTCTTTTATGAAGTTAAATATTGCAAAGAATGGGAGTGAGCTATGAATTATCTGCCTATTTGTCATTAGATGTTATTCTTTGAAAGGATTGAACCTGTAACTCCTGACTAACTGACAACTACACATGCCAGGCGTTACTATTATTTAAACATTAACATGTTTTTTATTTATTTTAATCTGTAACCCCTATATAGCAAGGTAGGTAGAGGGACCATGCATTAAGACACTTCCTTTCACTTTTTGTTCAATTTTAGAGACATTTTGAGATAAATGGCGACATACGTTTGTCGTTTTAGTACAGCAAAGAAATGAAAATAATTCTTTGACCGAACGGGAATCGAATCTTCAATCGTCGTGTTTATTTGTAATATTATTATTTATCTTAAAGAAATTTCTCAACAATCCCAAATGATTTTCCTCGGTTATTTCGCGACACGAAACTAAAACTAAAACAAAAGGCCAGTTTACCTAAACGGCGACAGTTTCGTAATAAAATAACGTAATCTC